>JANAVB010032018.1:3016951-3076951 GCA_029216955.1 Iris pallida
GAACTTCGGATGAAAACTTGTGATGACTTTCCATAGTGGATTCAACTAGAAGCTAGAGTTCTTTCGACTGGACTAGTCCTCACAAGAGGAAAACCAGTATACATCCTTGTGTTTGCGTTTTCTCTCTACTTTTCATTTACATATATGTGATATATATATTATGTGATCTTGTTACTAACATTTTTAAATAGTTAATTTCCGTTGCCTACTCTATTCACCCCCCTCTAGGGTATTGCGCTTTACAACTCGTTCCTACAATCGGTCCTATACCCTTCCCCTCCCTAATGGCCGACTATGCACCTGAGAATGCTGTCTAGCCCTCATGCGCCCATCAGGGCTCCACGCATGCACCCCAGCCTCTTGCTGTCGACAATGCGCCCGAGGGCACAGCCCGACGCGCATGCGCCCATCCCCCCTCAGGCTTTTAGGCGCTAGCGATTCTCAGTCGACCTGTGGGCCCCATCCTTGCGAATCTTGCTGAGCGTAGTTCACTTCTGAGTGGATCCTCCACGGGCCGCGATGCAGCATCCGTTCCATCCCTTTATCTTCATTCCCCCGCGCCCAGGAACCATTCGCCACCGCCATCCAGTCACACATTCGCAAAGATTTTGCGTCCGGTTAGACTCCCGCAGTCGCCCCCGTTGAGAAAGACATTGAACTGCCAGAGTACGAGTTCACAACCCCACCCGAATGTTAAACCATCAGCGTGTCATTCTCCACCGAAAAAATTTCCTTCTTATCCTCAGCCTTTTCGACGACCTTTGTGCTGAAATTCCAGTCATGATGCCCTAAACTGCCAGTCGCACAGGAAGCCATCGCAGGCTGGGGTCTATCTTTAGCTTACAAGGTCGCACCGGTGGATTCCAAACATCTATTCCTCTATCTCTCATCTGACATCGACTGCTTCTTGGTTTCAGCTAAGGGCACTACCACCATCGGATCCCTCAGCGTGAAGATCGCTAAATGGTTCCCCAGTTTCAACCCCAACGTCGACTCAAATATTATCTCGACGTGGATTACCTTGCCGAAACTCATCCTTGTCTGCTTCGCTCTCGTAGCTCTCAAGAGGATTGCCAGCTCATTCGGGACCCTTATCGCTATTGCCGACGAAACTCACAATCTCACCAAAGGAAACTACGGTAAGATTTGCGTAGAGATAAACCTATTCATCAATCCCCCTTACTCATTCAGCTCGAACTAGGGGGACGGACTCACCTACAGGCACTTGAGTACGACAACAGCATCAACTTTTGTATGCACTGTCAGATCAGAGGCCACCTCTCCAAGCATTGCTTCGAAACCCACCCCGAGTTCAGAAAGAAAGCATCTCATAAGACTCAATCCTCGAGGATAACCTGTAAGCCCATCAAATTTTTAATTATTTATTAATTTCTTTTTAAGTTATTTTGTCTTTCATTCTAGTTTAAGCAATTAATTTTTTAGACACAAATAATGTTTGTATAGAAAAAGGCTATAGGCAACTGAGGGCTTCCTGTAAAAGGCTAATTCAACCAGGGGCCGAGTGTTAAAGTTTAAAATTCAAACCTTGCTTTTTCCTGAAGAGGCTGCACTCCTAATTCAAATCAATTTCGAATAACTCATAATCCCCAATGGGTAAGTTCGAATTGAATTCAAATAGTTTAAATTCTTCCTTCGATCATATCTCTCCCCATCTATATAAGCATGGGTGACCCTGCCAAGTTTCTCCTTTCAAACCCTAGCCACCGCATTACTGTCAGGAGAGAAGACCCATTTTGACGCCAAGAAGAAGTCAAATTTCTGTTTAGGCACAGGTAAGCTCATCATCTCTTTTGACATGCCATGTTACTGATTCATCTTTTATTAGCATGTTAAGAATTGGAGTAGGATAGGTACTTAATGGAATTCCTAGGTAAAATCTCACCAAACTTGTAGGCAGGAGGTCTAGGATGTTGTACCAGGCATGGGGGTTGTCACCTATCTCCTGAGGCTAGGAAGGACTAAGGATAGAGAGCGTATCATTACCCAACAGATAGCTGTGATACCTAGTCATCCAGAGATTGGATCACAGGCCTAGCAATAGACTAGACAGGCTCTTGGGTTAAACAGAAACTCGAGCCTACTGACCATAGCACACACAGAGACCACAGGGAACCTTTCAGTATTCCAACTGAAATTCATTAGAGCATGGGACCATGGTACATCCAGGAATGGCAGGACCAGTCTACATCGGGGAAAGGACAGGCCTGACAGGCTCTTCCAGGGCCTAGGAAAATCTGGGTTATCTATAACTCAGGATTTCTTGAGTTTTGACTATGATGCACTGGCAAGGAGTAACCTGTTATCAGGAAAATTTTGTGTATCCTAACAACTATTGGACAAAACCAGGGTTGTGGATTCCAGTAGGAGTATCAGGTCCTGTTAGATGTGGAATGATGGGTAACTAGGGAACCTTCATGAGACTACTTGTAGGCACAGACACTAGAAGGAGCATCATGGATTACTGATATTGCTCGATATCTTTTCCCTATAAATCTGATATAAATTCATATTGCTAAGATTGAATATTTCAACATTCATATCCTGCATGCCATATATCCTGTATACCCAAATCAAATCATCAGGTGCATTGACCTACAAGGGTCAGTACTCACAGGAATTGATTTTTTCTTCAGTAGCATATTGTATATTTTTGTTCCTACCTAAACCACCTGGGTTCGACCCCTGTCAGGCAAATAGGGCAGCCACTGATACAGGGACTCATGGGGGACCAGATACATACAATGAGACATCAAGAAAAACCATAGTTTAGGGATTTCCTTTGCATCAGTCAATAGGAGGCAGCTGCACATATTGTTCAGGAAACATGGTAGATGATATCAGCATTTGGGGTACACAGGGAAGACCAAGAACCTAGATTTTGGATGTGTGGGCAGTCACAGGCTAACCCATAAACCACAGGGGTACAAGGGGTAATGACAATATCCTGATAAGCAGGAGAGATAATTGCACACAGATGCACAACAGCCTCATGCTCATTAGGATGTTGACAGGTTATAGTGTCCCTGAGATGCAGGGGTTCAAACACTAGAAGTGTTGGTTTCCTCACATGGGAATTGAACAAATCAAGGTGACTTTATGGGTACCAGTCCTGGAGGGTTAAAATCCTTAACATATAGACTACCAAGATAGGCATTAGATTTGGCTAATGGGTCAGGCTATGTAGATAGAAGGTTTGTGATCACCTTGAGCTAGAAACCATTATGAAATAAATTATACTTGTGTATAAGAGATGACTCAACTGTCATTTACCCACAAACAAGTATTTAGGAAGAATTGATGTTAGTTCCTTTCTAAGGTATAATTGCAACTGATGACATAAGTAAATAGGGTAGACAATGAATCAATGAAGTAGATTATAGTTAGAACACAAAACCTTCATATTGTGTTGTATCTTGACATTGTGGTTCTTTAAATAGGGTATTGGAATCTCGAATTGGACTCCGACCAGTGCCAGCAGCCCGGGACGCCAGGCGAGTACAGTTTGTTGTCTGTTTTCAATATTGAATTTCACTATATCTCATTGATTGGTTATCAATTATGTGGATTTTATTTTATTATTATAAAACATTGAGTCGGGAATAAGGAAGACCAAAGATATGTGATCCGACCGTAGATCTCGTTTACTTTTATGCAGTAGATCTCGTAGACATTGTTTACTTTTATGCAGTAGATCTCGTAGACCTCGTTTACTTTTATGCAGTAGATCTCGTAGATATTGTTTACTTTTATGCAGTAGATCTCGTAGACCTCGTTTACTTTTATGCAGTAGATCTCGTAGACATTGTTTAAATTCTGCAAGTAGATCTCGTAGACAGTGTTTATCTTTCATACAAGTAGATCTCGTAGACCGTGCGGTGTAATGTCCCAGACTGATCACATATCAAAGGTATTTCTAATAGTCGGGAAGGTATTATTTATTTTATTTTACTGTCGATTTACTGTCTTTACTTTCATCTTTATTATTATTTTCAAAACTCATGATTGGTGTCTAACCTTTGTTTATAGTCTCTTTCATATATTTGGAACTGTATTCGATGAATTGTACTCGTTCCAACCTGACTGGGTAACCAAACAAATTTTAGGTGATTGCAAGGAGGTCGAGTGCCCTGACCAGTATGGCCCATACATGGGGGATTTAGTCGAGACAGATTTTGCCTATCAGGAGGAGTACGCAGCGTTTGATCCTGCTGCGTTTGCTTAGTTCCCTTTAGTTAGAGCTGAGACTTGTATTAGATTTTGAGTTGATGTTGAGACTTGTAGTAGAGAGATCATTCACTTATTTATCATACTTTTCCTTTGAGATGGATATTTATTTCACCTTCTAGTTATTGAGCTGTGACTTTGAGTTGTGGTTGATCTATGTGAGAATTATATTATTGCGTGGTTGTTCATCATATCGTTACACCGTTCTACCATCGACTCTGCGACATAGGCTGGGCGTGTACACGGTTCATGCCCAAATATTGGGTGCGGGTCGTGACACATTTTTATGGTGGCCCATGCAGGTCGAAGTTTCGCAAGACCAGCAAAACTGTGGTAGTACTTAAGATAGTCGTACTACTGTGGGCCTGTGATTAGGACTAAGAATAAAGACCTAAGGACTATCTTCGTGAGCTGAATTTGCGTCATTGACTTCTATACTCGCCTTCAATTACTCTTATGCATCCTGTTTAAATCATTCTATTCGTCTAATGATTTCCTTTGTTTTCAGCTAATGGATCCATAGGACAGGAACAACGCTGCATGGAACACTCCATCGGCTGTTGGCGGATTTTATACTTACGAGACTCCTCCGACTCAGGGAGGCCAGCTTACTCACCAGGGTGGACCGGCTCAGCCACAGTACTCGAGGTTCCGCAGGGATGACATTCTGTCTCCACCACAGTTCCCTCCGCAGACGCCAGCACCAGCACCCATTCCTCCACCGGCACCAGCAGCTTATCCACCACTTGCGATGCACCCAGCACCAGCAGTGTATTCCACACCTATGATGCAGTAGGTTCCCTACACATACCCAGCAACAGTGATGTACCCAGCCCCAACTGTACATCCTGCGCCAGCGATGTACCCGGCACCTGCACTGCCTCCACCACCAGCATTGGACAATGTCACACTTCTCGGGATCATCCAGCAGCAGGCCAACATATTCTGCGACACCCTGAGAGAGGCACTTCAGATTCGGGATGCTCCCCGACAGCAACCGGGGAATCCCAAGCACTTCATGGACTTTAGGCCCATGCCATTCTATGGGACAGAGGAGATCGTCAACGCTGACGAATGGCTGGAGAACGTGGAGAGGTATCTGAAGATGGCCCGAATCCCGGAGGATCTGAAGATAGAGTCAGTCAGCGGATAGCTTTTCGATATCGTACGGACATGGTACCAGGGCGAGCCTCGCTTTTCTGCCCCAGACGTCACTTGGGAGGAGTTCAAGCGCCTGTTCAAGAAGAAGTTCCACCCATATGTAGCACGAGAGGCGCTAGTGAGCCAGTTTGAGCATCTGGAACAAGGTAACCACACCGTCGATGAGTATACAATAGAGTTTTCTTGCCTCAGTCGATTTGCGGAGAACTTGATCAGCACCCCGGAAGACAAAGCACGACGGTTCAGGAAGGGACAGTCACACGAGATTCGCTTGGCCATCGCAACCAGCCGAGCTACTACCTATGAGAAGATTCTGGAGGTCGCACAAGCAGTAGAGGAAGAACTAAATTACAGACCGAAGAGGAGTCGAGAGACTTTTGGAGGAAACAACAACCAATCAGCCCAGTCGAAGCGTCCCCAGTTCCAGCCGAAGGCCTTTCAGCACCATCACCAGCTGCAGCTCCAGCCTGCTGGTAAAGCCCCAGCATATCAGCAGAACCGGGCCCCAGCCCGAGCCCAGACTCAGCAGCCGCAGAGACAGCAACAACAGGTTTCGCACTGCACCCACTGCGGAAGGAACGGACATATTTGGGAAGATTGCCGAAAGAGACTCGGAGCATGCTTATATTGTGGATCTCCATCACATCAGCTGAAAGACTGCTTACGGGTCCCTAATCGGATAGGACGCGAGACGACACCGGCACAGAGAGGACCAGCAGCACCTCAGCTACGAGGTCCCCCACTACCCACTCAGCAGCAGCACTTCGCTCAGCACCAGCAGCGAGGCGCACCCCAGCAGGGCCGAGCTTTTGCTATGGCTATTGAGGAGCCCGAGCCCACACCAGACGTGATAGCAGGTTCCATACTTCTTGATTCTATTTTTGTTGTAGCTTTGTTTGATTTCGGTGCATCCCATAGTTTTATCTCTGTAGCTTTTGTATTCAAGCATAGTATAGCGTCTGTATCCTTGGGCGGTAGTTGCAAAATTATGACAGGCGGAGGCATTATCTTAGTCAAGGATATTTGTATGAGGCGACGCATCACTTTGGGTGGAAGAGAGTTGCGCGCCAACTTACTCGTAATGCCACTACCGAGTTTTGACATTGTTCTCGGTATGGATTGGTTGAGTAAGAATTTTGCCAGTATAGACTGCCACCGAGGATGTGTTGTATTCAGTCCTCCGGAGGAACCGACATTCGAGTTCGCAAGAGGAGCAGTCGAGCAGCAACACGGAGCTATTTGCGGAGCTATGATCGAGGGAGAGGAGATCCCGCATCCTATCATCACGGAGTTCGTGGACGTTTTTCCCGAAGACTTGCCAGGATTGCCGCCAGACAGGGACATCGAGTTTGCTATTGATCTAGTGCCAGGCGCAGTGCCAACAGCGCAACCGGTATATCGGATCAACAATAAGGAGGCTGAAGAATTGAAGAAGCAAATAGACGAATTGCTAGAAAAAGGGTTCATCAGAGAGAGTTCGTCGCCATGGGGCTCTCCTGTCCTTTTTGTGCCGAAGAAGGATGGTACGGTGCGAATGTGCATCGATTACCGAACCTTGAACAATCTTACTATCAAGAACATGTATCCGCTGCCGAGGATAGATGATCTCTTCGATCAGTTGAGCGGCGCGCGGGTGTTCTCAAAGATAGATTTGAGGTCGAGGTATCACCAGTTGAAGGTGAAGAAGGAAGACATACCGAAGACTGCTTTCCGGACCTAGTACGGACAATACGAGTTCATGGTGATGCCGTTCGGATTGACGAATGCCCCGGCAGTCTTCATGAACTTGATGAACAAGGTGTTTCATCCGTACCTTAACAAGTTTGTGGTGGTGTTTATCGATGACATACTCATCTATTCGAAAACACCAGAGGAGCACGAGGAACATCTGAGGATCATGCTTGAGACACTCAGGAGGGAGAAGCTCTATGGGAAGCTTTCGAAATGTGAGTTCTTCTTAGACAAGGTGGAGTTCCTTGGTCATGTGGTGACAGGCGACGGTATATCCGTCGATCCGAAGAAGGTGACAACAGTGGAAGCATGGTCTACTCCGACTACAGTGGCAGAAATACGGAGCTTCTTGGGGTTAGAAGGATATTATCGAAAGTTCGTACAGGACTTCGCTCGGATTGCAGAGCCGCTCACTAGGCTCACCAAAAAGGATGTGGAATTCGTATGGACGGAGGATTGCCAGGTTGCGTTCGATGAGTTGAAGAAGAGACTGACGACAGCCCCTATCTTGGCTTTACCTTCGGGATCGGAAGGTTTCACCATTTATAGTGATGCCTCGGGCAAGGGACTAGGCTGTGTCCTAGAGCAGAACAAGAGAGTGATAGCCTATGCGTCTCGACAGTTGAGACCACATGAGAAGAACTATCCCACTCACGATCTTGAGTTGGCAGCCGTGATCTTCGCCTTGAAGCTGTAGAGACATTATTTGTACGGAGAGCGAGTAGAAATCTTCACTGACCACAAAAGCTTGAAGTACGTCTTCACGCAAAAGGAGTTGAACATGAGGCAGCGCAGATGGCTTGAGCTGATGAGTGACTATGACATATCACTGCAGTATCATCCGGGAAAAGCTAATGTTGTTGCGGATGCTTTGAGCAGGTATCCCGTAGCAATGTGCTTGACCCGTGATCGTCACTTGTTAGCGGATTTAGAGAGCTTGGGCATCTAGATCGTCATTCCAGGAGCCGAGATACAGATGATGGGCATGCAGATTCAGTCAGGACTGATGGACAGGATTCGTGAGGCACAGCAGCAGGACGAGCAGCTGAAGGACATCATAGCACAGGCACGAGCGGGTTTGCTCGATGATTTCATCATTGCAGAGGATGGTTCGTTGCGGCACGGGACGAGACTTTGTGTACCTAGTGGGGAGTTGAGAGAAGAAGTTTTGCAGGAGGCACACCATTCCCAGTATTCTTTACACCCGGGAGCCAATAAAATGTACAGGGATCTGCGCAACCACGTATGGTGGTATGGTATGAAACACGAAGTAGCTCGCTTCGTTTCTAGGTGCCTCGTATGTCAGCAGGTCAAAGCCGAGAGGCAGAGACCAGGAGGATTGTTGCAGCCACTGCCGATACCCGAGTGGAAGTGGGAACACATCACTATGGATTTCGTTTCCGGTCTTCCACGGTCATCAGGCGGAAAGGATGCGATTTGGGTCATCGTTGACAGGTTGACCAAATCAGCCCACTTTATTCCATTTAAAGTGGGGTTGTCTACGGAGAAGCTGGCAGAGCTCTATGAGAAGCAGATAGTCCGGTTGCACGGGGTTTCGGTGAGTATCGTGTCGGACCGTGACAGCAAGTTCATATCTCATTTTTGGAGGAGCCTACAGGCTAGTTTGGGCACAGCACTCAAGTTCAGTACTGCTTATCATCCACAGACGGATGGACAGTCGGAGCGGACCATTCAGACGCTCGAGGATATGCTGCAGACATGCATGCTAGATTTTGGCGGCTCATGGAAGGACCACCTTCATCTCGTGGAGTTCTCCTATAACAACAGCTACCAAGCTAGTATCGAGATATCCCCTTTTGGGGCGTTGTATGGTCGGAGATGTCGTACCCCGCTGTCTTGGGATGATGTGGGAGAGCGTGCACTATTGGGACCGGAGATGGTATTAGATGCTGCAGAGAAAGTCAAGATGATTAGAGAGCGGCTTCGTGTGGCGCAGGACAGGCAGAAACACTGGGCCGACAGTCACCGTAGGCCGTTAGAGTTTGAGGTATAGAATTTACTTAAGATTTAATTACCTGTATAGCTACGAGTTTCCTGTTAACATTTCGTGCTACTAGGTCGGTGACTTGGTGTTTTTGAAGATTTCTCCGACACGTGGCACTATCCGTTTCGGTAAAGGCGGCAAACTCAGCCCACGTTTCATTGGGCCGTTTGAGATCCTCGAGAAAATCGGTACAGTAGCATATCGATTAGCCTTACCGCCTGTACTGGAAGGAGTGCACAACGTGTTCCACATATCCCAGCTGCGACGATACGTGGCGGACCCCAGCCATGTCTTAGACCATTCAGAGATCGAGGTGGGACCGAGTCTCAGTTACGAGGAACAGCCCGTAGAGATCTTGGACCGCAGAGAGAAGGTACTAAGAAATCAAGTGATTCCCTTGGTTCGCATCGCGTGGAGACACCACTCCCCGGGCGAGTCTACGTGGGAGAGAGAGGATGAGATGCGCGAGCGCTACCCCTACCTCTTTGAGGACTGAGGTACAATTCTACACTACCTTGCAGTTGAATTTCGAGGACAAAATTAATTTAAGGGCGATAGACTTGTAAGCCCATCAAATTTTTAATTATTTATTAATTTCTTTTTAAGTTATTTTGTCTTTCATTCCAGTTTAAGCAATTAATTTTTTAGACACAAATACTATTTGTATAGAAAAAGGCTATAGGCAAACTGGGGGCTTCCTATAAAAGGCCAATTCAACCAGGGGCCGAATGTTAAAGTTTAAAATTCAAACCTTGCTTTTTCCTGAAGAGGCTGCACTCCTAATTCAAATCAATTTTGAATAACTCATAATCCCCAATGGGTAAGTTCGAATTGAATTCAAATAGTTTAAATTCTTTCTTCGATCATATCTCTCCCCATCTATATAAGCATGGGTGACCCTGCCAAGTTTCTCCTTTCAAACCCTAGCCACCGTATTACTGTCAGGAGAGAAGACCCATTTTGACACCAAGAAGAAGTCAAATTTCGGTTTAGGCACAGGTAAGCTCATCATCTCTTTTGACATGCCATGTTACTGATTCATCTTTTATTAGCACATTAAGAATTGGAGTAGGATAGGTACTTGATGGAATTCCTAGGTAAAATCTCACCAAACTCTAAGGCAGGAGGTCTAGGATGTTGTACCAGGCATGGGGGTTGTCACCTATCTCCTGAGGCTAGGAAGGACTAAGGATAGAGAGCGTATCATTACCCAACAGATAGCTGTGATACCTAGTCATCCAGAGATTGGATCACAGGCCTAGCAATGGACTAGACAGGCTCTTGGGTTAAACTGAAACTCGAGCCTACTGACCATAGCACACACAGAGACGACAGGGAACCTTTTAGTATTCCAACTGAAATTCATTAGAGCATGGGACCATGGTACATCCAGGAATGTCAGGACCAGTCTACATCGGGGAAAGGACAGGCCTGACAGGCTCTCCCAGGGCCTAGGAAAATCTGGGTTATCTATAACTCAGGATTTCCTGAGTTTTGACTATGATGCACTGGCAAGGAGTAACCTGTTATCAGGAAAATTTTGTGTATCCTAACAACTATTGGACAAAACCAGGGTTCTGGATTCCAGTAGGAGTATCAGGTCCTGTTAGATGTGGAATGATGGGTAACTAAGGAACCTTCATGAGACTACTTGTAGGCACAGACACTAGAAGGAGTAACCTGTGACTTTGAGTTGTGGTTGATCTATGTGAGAATTATATTATTGCGTGGTTGTTCATCATATCGTTACAGCGTTCTACCGCCGACTCTGCGACGTAGGCTGGGCGTGTACACGGTTCATGCCCAAATATTGGGTGCGGGTCGTGAGAAACCCATCGCCCTACTTCAAGCCCGATTCTTCCTCTCCCCAACTCCCACTCTCACTTTGCCGATAGCGACAGCTCCCCCAGCCCTCGCGTGCCCTCGTCGGCGAACATTGTCATGGTCTATGAAAAGCAAACAGACATCACCCTCCTTAACAGATTCGAGCTCCTAAGCTCCCCTCCTGAGGCCGAAGAACAGTCTAACCCCTACCCAACAAGTCGAAGACCATTGAAGGTGGAGAGCACACTGACGGTCTATCCGCCGTAGCCTCGAGCAATTCTAGGGATTATAGCTAGGAAGGCGCAGATTACCCTCCCGGCCCTTGTCGATTTTCCCTCCTCACCTCTTTCGGTCGTGGCAGTGCAGTCTTTACGCCTAGAGTATGAGGCCAGGATCCGACAAGCTCAGGACACCGGCTTCCTTAACCTCGACAACCCTCTCAGCGCTCTGGCCGAGATCGAGACAGAACTCGCCAACACCGCGGAGATCACCTCAGGAATCGGAGACTAGACGGCAGCCACCCCTAAAGTACCCCAAAGTGTCCCCACTATCCATCAAAACAAGAAGAAAAAAACTAGCCATAGAGCCCTCGATCATGACAACACGGTCAACATCAAAGCTCAACCCCACCCCCAATCGCAATCATGCTAATGCTTAACATTCTAACTTGGAACGTCAGAGGGCTGGCCAAAAAACCAACCAAGAGGAGATTAATCTTCCTATCAAAATCCATCAGATCGATATTATTGTTATCATCGAACCTAAAATCCTCTAGAGAAAACTCAAATCCATCCAACTTCAGCTCGGTTTCCCAAACGTCATTGCTGGGTGTCACGACATCTGGATCCTCTTCTCCGACAAATGTCTATTTGGCACCGTCCTCGACTCCGACCAGGCGCTTTCGTGTTGTGTTGAACACCCAGCCCTCTCCTCCAGATCCCTCATTTCTGCAGTCTACGACAGCTGCGACTACGTCAAGCGCAAGCAGCTCTGGAACACCTAATGGATACCCACAGTTCCCTCAAGACCCTGCCATGGCTTTGTATCGGGGATTTCAACACTATCTCTAGCATCGAGGAGAAGTCGGGGGGGGAGGTGGTGCCCTTCCTACCAACCGGCGATGAACGACTGCAACTCCTTCATTTTTTAGGCCAACTTACACCCCCTCCCCTACTCCGGCAACTCCTTTACCTGGTGCAACATATAAGAGGGAACGTGTCGCCAATATTCCCGCATGGATCACACTCTTGTTGACAACCGATGGTCCGATATGAATCTCATCTCCAACCTATCCTACCTCAACTCCACAGAATCCGACCACTCCCCCTCCTAATTGAGATCAGCAACATCACCAACCGGATTAAAAAAATCTTTCAGTTTCCTGGACATCTGAAGACATCACCCTCAATTCCAAAACATCGTTGCATCTGCTTGGAACTCAACGAACAACCCGGACCCCCTTATCAGAGTGGCCGTCAAGCATAAGGCCACCAGGAGAGCCCTAACTTCCTGGAGTAAACTCGGGTTTGGCAACATCTTCCAAGAAATTAAGAATGCGGAGGACGACGTCACTCACGCTGAGATTAGATTTGCTACGGATGGCTCTTCAGAGAACCGAGCCACACTTAACCTTAACAAGGCAGTCCTTAAATCCATTCTGAAAGTAGAGACGGAATTCTGGAAGCAGAAAGCCAGATTGACCTGGGACATCGAGGGGGACAGAAACTCCTCTTTCTTCCATACCTGCGTTAGGGGATGCAGGCATTAACTCACTCTTCATCAAATCTCTGATGATAACGGCACATTACTCAAAGGTCAACGTACCATCCACTATGCTGCTGCCAACTTCTACTCTAAACTTTTCACTAAAGATGTCGTCGCCAAATACGAGATCTTCCTGGCGAAGGTCCCTATACTAATAGAAGAGCAGGATAATGCACTTCTATTAACCCCTCCCTCTGCGAAAGAAGTGAAGTCTGCGGTCTGGGCCCTTGACGAACACAACGCTCTAGGTCCAGATGGATTCTCGGGGGTTTTCTTCAGGTCCTGTTGGAACATCATTCACATCGATGTGATCGAAGCCGCTACCGCCTTCTTCCAAGGAGTGCGCTATCCAAAATCTTTATCCCGCGCTAACCTCATCTTAATCCCTAAAAAAGACAATCCGGAGACCTTCAAAGATTTCAGACCGATCAGCCTATGCACCTTCGCCAATAAAATCATTTTCAAAATCATCGCCACCCGCATGGCCCACATCCTCCCCAAGATCATCTCCGAGGAACAGAGCGGATTCGTCCCGGGGCGGAACATCACTGATAACATCCTCCTAGCATAAGAGATGATTACATGCATGAAATTTCCGTCTAGGGGGTAATATCGCCATCAAGCTTGATATGGTGAAGACCTACGATCGCCTGGACTGGCAATTCTTGATTTGGGTCCTCAGGGCATATGGCTTCTCCGAAACATGGATAGACATCATATACAGATCCATTAGCAACTCATGGTTCTCCACTGTCATCAATGGTCAAACAGAAGGCTTTTTCAAATCCAGCCAAGGGGTTTGCCAAGGAGACCCTCTTTATTATACCATATTCATCATTGCCGCCGAAGCTCTAAGCAGAAATCTCAACGGCATGACCAACATCACCAGATTTCACCACTTTCACACTACCGCCGGCTATCCCCTAATAACCCACCTGGCCTACGCCAACGACATCCTCATCTTCTCCTCCGGTGACGTCAGATCTGTAGAGGTGGTATGTAACATCTTGAAAAAATATACCAGATGTTTCGGTCAAAGGATCAATCGAAACAAAAGTGTCATGTACACCCACCACAAAGCCGACAGGAGCTACTCGGCCACCCTCACCAATCTCACCTCCTTCACCACCGCATACTCACCATTGACCTACCTGGGATGCCCATTGGTGTACGGTTGATCTAATTCGACCATCTTCAGCGGGCTCGTTAGCAAGACTAGGAAGGAGATCGAGGGCTGGCACAACGCTACTCTTTCCCCAGGCGGCAAGATGATCCTCATCAAGCACGTTCTGTCTTCCATCCCTATCTACACCCTGGCCGTCAGCTCCCCGACTACAAAGGTGCTATCCTCCCTGGAAACTCTCTTTGCCAACTTCTTTTGGGGTCATCAAGATGGTAAGGATAAGAACCACTGGGCCAGTTGGGACATGATGGCCACACCGACGGACGAAGGGGGCCTCGGATTCATCAAATTAGCGCACATTGTGGATGCCTGCTCCATGAAATTGTGGTGGAAGATTAGATCTCATAACTCGATCTGGATGCGATTCATGAAAGCTAGATACTTCCGTCATGCACACACAGCGTCGGCGGTGGCCAACAACCGTTTTTCAGCATCCTGGCTTCACATTCTTCATGATCGTCAGCTAGCTGAACCCCTTATCCGCTTGCGGCTTTGCGAAGGCACCTCGTCGCCTTGCCACGAAGGGTGGATTGGTGATAGGATGTTCCATCTCACCCCAAATGCCCCACCTAACTACACGATCCGGGATCTATGGAGCAGCGCCTCTAGTTGGCGATGGGCTCGCATCAGAGATTGGATCGGAACGGAGGCGACGCTCGTGATCGTCGCCGTGGACGTACGGATCAACAATCTCCCAGACACCTCGATGGCATCTGCCATGCGCGAGGTCAGGACCGGAGGCGTGCCGTCCACTTCGATCGCTTCCTTCTGGCAAACATGTATACCCATCAAGTGGTCTTTTCTGATCTTGAGAGCTCAGCACAGGAAGCTTCCGACCGATGACTCCCTAACCACCATAGGCTTTAGTAGCATCCAGCTGTCACTGCTGTACCTCCCACAAACCAAAAATAGCGGAGCACAGCCTAATCTCTGAAGATCTCGCTAATCAGATTTGGCGTGACCTTGCTCGTCGATACAGGAAGAGGCATCGGCCCGGGGGCTTCAACGATCTCCTGGTCAACTAGGGTGACTCCCATTGTAATCAGATCGCTGCAGCCGCTGGTATATAAGTGCTCTGGAAGAACCGAAACAAATTCGGGTATGAAGACCGCAAATACAACGCGGTTCAACTGATCCGTGAAACACTCCGTCAGATTCTTAAACTCAAGAACCGCTACTCCCACTCCTCCGACCGATTTTGGCAGGCTTTGCGTTAGCCCGTCTGCAACGCCCTCTGGTGCTCGGTTTGGTATTATCTTTTGTTTCTTCTTCGCGCTAGGCACGCTTACTTGTAAAAGCTTCGGCATTTTGCGCCTGATACATCAGTAAACGTACGGTTTGTGAATATATAAATATAAGTAAATTAAAATATATTCAAATCAAATTTAAACATTTATTATCTAAATATTTATCCAAAGTTCTACAAACATATCTGCAACAAATTTTAATTAAAATATATTTAGATCATACTTTTAAAAAATTAATATTTTAAATTTTAATTTAATTTTTCAATCATATTTTGTTTTGGTATGTGCATCATAGGTGAACATGAATATGTATGCAAAATAAATTCAAAAATTCTTCCGCTCGTAATTAAAATAAATTCTAAAATCCTTCCAACTGTCTGAATGTATATCCAAAATCCTATAAAAGTATTTGTAAGAGATCCAAGTTTAAATATATTCAATATTCAAATCATATTAAAATTAACTATATAGTATTATCTAAATATATATATATATATATATATATATATATATATATATATATATATATATCAAAAGCTATAAAAACACATCTATAACAACTTTTTATTAAAATATATTCGAATCACATTTGAACTATTTTAATGTAATTTAAAATTTTGTATATATATATATATATATATACATGCATGCGTTCCCATCAAATGGTCTATCCTCATCTGGCGTGCTATTCGCCGGAAGATTCCGACGGACGACATCATCGGAACTATGGGATTCAGCCTCGCTTCAAAATGTCACTGCTGCGAGGAACACAAGTCGGAATCAGCAGAGCACATCCTTCTTTCGGGAGATCTCGCTGCAGGCATATGGTCCAAGCTTCACAATAGTCTTGACATTGCTCAACCGACTGGGGGCTTCTACGATCTCCTGGCCTTCTGAAGCCGATCCCACGGACATTAGATCGTAGCAGCCGCCGGTATTTGGGTTCTTAGGAAGAACAGGAACAAATTCAGATACGAAGGGCGCCAAATCCACCATACACAGTTGTACAGAGAGGTCATCAGACAATGCTTCAAAGTCCGGAGGCGCTGCTCTCACGTCTACAACTCGTTTTGGGAAGCCCTGGCTTAGGCCGTCCTCCCCCCCTTCTTTTTGGTGTGCGCGTCTCGCACTTGTCTCTTTTTGTCCTTTTGGTGCGTTTAACGCCCTTACTTGTATAGGCTTCGGCATTTTGTGCCTATTTCTTCAATAAAAGTTGGGGGTTCTTAAAAAAAAAATATAAAAAAAATAAATAAATAAATAAATAAATAAATAAATATATATATATATATATATATATATATATATATATATATATATATATCTATATATATATATATATATAAGGTAAAAATATATATATATATATATATATATATATATATATATATATATATATATATATATATATATATATATATATATATATATATATATATAAGGGCTTCAAAACGGCTCAATCTTGAGCCGCCTAAGCCATGTGAATTTTATCAACCATTTTATTTTAAAAAAACGGAAGACAAAAATTTAAAATTAACTACCTTTCTTATCTTCTGTGGATAACCAAAATCTTTCACCTCACGTAAAAAATTAAAAACCACCAAATACTATAATATATTTAAAACTAAAATTATATTTAAACTAAATACATAATTTTCTCTAATTAAACACATATCTAGATTTAAAAATAATTATCATAACAAATCATATCAAAATATATTCAAATTATATTTAGAATATTCTAATATTATTTTAAATTTTTATATACTTTATTAATAATATTATTGATTTTTTTGATGCGTGCAACGCATGTAAACGTGACTAGTATATATAAAGAGTGGTCAAACATTAAACTAAAAAAAATTACAAACCGAATTACAAAATTATTTAGAAATACAATCAAACTGATTAAATTTATTAGAATAAACGATCTCGAATCGATTCAATCGATTAACCAGGTTAACCATGAATAGCCTATACTTACGGTTCGATTATTTTCTTTTACTTAGTAAAGGTTGAAAAAGAGCTCATCACATGAACGTTCGTGAACTGCACTGTGGAGGAAAATGACAAACAGATGAAACAGAAAGCAGTGGGCTGGCACCAACCAGTGAACGGCCATCACCCACATATGATTCAAGCATACGTTCTCATCAAGTCCTTTCAACTGACTTCATTTTCACTAGTGTTCAAAACCCACTCTAAACATCTTTTCCCTTTCCCTTTTTGTCACACTGCCTATATCAAGAACATCCAAGCCATTTTGGGTTCTGAGTTCATGTGACTCAATAATTGCATGGTCGGAAAAAGTTTGGTAGAGGGATCGATTCAGTGTGGTCTTGTGAGGGTTGGGGGGCTGGAATGTTATTGAACTAACATGTACAATTTGAAAAGTATGGACTCTAACTTATATATATTTTTTTTACAATTATGTCTTCCCACACGTGTGACAATAAAACTTTTCTTTATAGACTAAAGAAGGGCTCAATTGCTTCGGTGGTCCTCCAACTTAGACCCAATTAACAGTAAAGTACCTTATATATTATTCCTTACTTAAAAGTAACATACGTTATAATTAAGGTGTATTACAGTACCTGTGCTAACTTTCCGTCCCTATGCTAACAGAAATATGATGTGGCAAGCCAACTCCTAAACTAAGTGTACACGTGTGTAGTTTATGTGTACACCCAACTTAGAATAACCATATTTGATCTTTCTCTCTCTCTCTCTCTCTCTCTCTATATATATATATATATATATCTGCCGACGAGAAGACGAGGCTGTCGAGAGACGCGGACGACGAGGAGACGAGCGGAGCGGCTGAAGACGAAGCTACTGGAGCATTCGTAGATGGGTACCTCCCTCCCTTGCTCTCTTCTTCTTCTTCTTTTTCGAATCTCACTTTCTTTCTCTTTATTACGGAAACCCTAAAATTTGAAAAACCGCAAAATAAATGAAAGCCTAGCAAAACCCTAACCAGTAGTTATTATTATGGAACCCTAAAATAATTTATTGTGGAAACCCTAAAATAAAAGAAGAGCCGATACTAAAAATGTTTATGCTCACAAATTGCAGCAAATGAAGCCAGTGAAATGGAATGAGATCTTGCGAAGATCCCATGTTATTGCGAAGGAACTTCTCTGTGCAAATTATTCACTGCAAATACACCTTGAAATCGTAGGCGCCAATTTTTAAAATGTGCAAAGGAGGTAGGATGTGATTTTTGGTGTTGGACTGATGAACTTCGGTTATGTCGTTGCGAAGCAGGATTTTGCAAAATACGAACATCAAAGGTGCCTAGGAGCTTAGGTAAAAAATTCTACTATTGGCCATTATCTACTAGTGTAAGTGAAACCTACTTTTCTCTGTACATTAATATAACTTAATTCTTATTTTTTGCTATTAATGTGTAACTTATAATTGTAATTTGTTTTTTCAATACGTGTAGAGAAAAAATCCCGGTTGTGAATACATTGAATGGATGCAACAAGCTAAGGCCACAAAGACGAAGAAAAAAATGGTGGATGATGGAGCTACTACTTCTTCGGAACAATGTAAGGATATCATGAAGGCGATCCTATTGGAAGTTGAAATTGAACACCGTGTAGCGCAACGACAAGTTGAAATATATAGTTATATTTTGAAGAAATTTGGAAGATTTAAGATGGAGTAATTGTAAACTCGTATTTGTCTTATAATTACTAAAAACATACTAGTTGAAGTTGTAATGGCTAGAAAATTTGTAGTTTATGGATCGAAGTTGTAATGGCTTTGAAGTTGTAAGCAAGTTCTGGATTTTCATCTCTCTGTAATTGTGACCCTTTTTAATGTTGTATTGAATGATGGCGTATTGAATGGTTCTGGATTTTCATCTCTTTGAGATTCAATTTTATTGTAATGGTTCTTTATTGAATGATGAAGTCAAGTTTTGAGTCATGTTTTTGTTATCAAACACTACATGATGCTGAAGTCATCAAATTATGTATCATTAGCTGCATTTAAAAGACTAATTTTCATCGCTCTAAGATTCAATTCAACTAATGTTGCACCATCATTTCACACAAAGTAGACCAATGATACATAATTTTGTCAGGTAACTGCATTTAAAAGACTGCAATTGAGCCAATGATACATAATGCAAGCACACTAATACTGCAACCACACAAAGTAGAACCACTGAACTGTCAGGTAACTGCAACCTCACAAAATCTAGTGGCAACCACTCAAATACTGACAGGTAACTGCATTTAAAATATTGCATTAATTTGTCAAATTGAAAGGAGCTTGACATGGGCATTATACATCCACTAAACTATCAGGTAACATATACAACCAACATGAATCACATTTACAATACTGCAACCACACAAAGTAGAACCACACAAATGCGAACCACACAAAGTAGGAATTTGTCAACTTGAAAGGAGCTTGACATCTCATTAATTTGTCAACCATACAAAGTACAAGCACACAAATCCAGTTAATAGGAGTTTGACAACTCATTACATATTAGCCTTCATGTATATGGCCACACAAAATGTAGGTGACATGACCACATCCAAATATCAGTACATATTAGGCCTTCTTCTATATGGCCACACAATTGTCCAGGTGATAGAAACCAAAAAACTTACAGCAAATGTCATTACATCCAAATAATTCACCTATGAAAGAAATACGATAAAAATAAAATCTGTCTGTTGTGAACCACAAAATGCAGGTGCTATGACCATTCTTTTCCAAAATTAGTCTTGTCCAAATTTGTCTACACACTTGTAATTCAGCTTTTGCTTTTCTTAGATGGTAGATTATATCTTGATGGTACTACTCTGCACCTTGCTTTCTTCCCCTGAGTGCCTTTGCCCCCATTCCTTGGCAATGTTGAAGTTGGATGAGTTGGGGCTGCAGCTGTGCTCCTTTGGCTTGCTGAGAACTCCAAATTATGATCCTGGTTGGAAGCTCACACAGCTAAGCCTCCATCAATTGAGCCAAGGACTGAATATCGATTCGAAGCTCCCATATTGCTTAGGCCTGCATTATTGACCACTTGACATGTACCCTGAGAACAATAGAACAACAACATTTCCATACGACAGTTAGAATTTAGTATCCAAATACCATATTAATGTACCAATAACTGACTTTAATATACTTACATCCATCATCCACCTAAGTGTGGTTGGTGCACTGCTGATATTGATATTTAAATCACTGACAGTTTGCCTTGAAGATCCAGCCTGAAATGTAAGTTACATATACAAAATTCAAAATTCAGTATCCTAATGCACAGAAGCACTTACATTGTCTCTTAATTCAGTATCAAAATTCAGTAGCCTAATGTAAAGGACTGAAATATAGCTTAATTCAGTATCCAAAATTCAAAATTTAGTAGCCTAATGTTAAGGCCTAATGTAAAGGATTAAGAGACTGAATTAAATAGCCTAATGTAAGTACATATCAAAATTCAGTAGCCTAATGTAAGTACATATCAAAATTCAGTAGCCTAATGTAAAGGATACTGTCAGTAGCCTAATGTAAGTATATATCAAAACTCAGTAGCCTAATGTAAAGGACACTTTCAGTAGCCTAATGTAAAGGACACTTACAGTTGGGCATTACAAAATTCAAAATTCAGTAGCCTAATATAAAAGATACTTACAGTTGGGCATTCTCCTCTTTCACTGGTCTGTTGTGTATTTCCAATAGTGCATTCTGCACTTACATTGTCTCTGCCTCCTCCAGCCTGTAAAATTGGTAAAATTAAGCATGGCATATACAACAATCTTGACCTAGAATATAAGTACATATCCACAAACTTATATTTACCCCATGGAACCTCTTGTTATGGGCATGCGACCCACAAACATTGTATGTAACATTGCACAGGCCTTTCTTACTGAGCTTGGCCATAGTTTTGTTACTTGTCTTCTGCTTTCCTTTGTCTTGCAACTTAATTGGTGTAATGCCCGTATTTCGGAATACGTATTTTAATTAGGCTTATATGTATTTCGGACCTGTATTTTATTTTTTCAGATTCTGGCCTGTAATTGTGTTTTGGTTTAACTTGCGGATTCTGATTTTCTCGTAAAATAAATTTTGGACCTGGCTTGGTTTTATTTTGTGGAGAAGGAATTGGTTTGGTTTGGTTTAGTATGCATTGGAACACCCTTAGCTAAACCTCCACCCTCAACACAATATATCATCCCTCATTAAAACCCCACCTAACTTTCTCTCTCCTCATAACTTCCATTAATTTCTTCACCTTCTTCTTCCTTCCTCCACACAACACCAACACCATAGGCAAGTGCACCTTGCCACCAAATAAGTACCCCATTTTATTTGTCCATTAGCTAGATTAGGCCATGGTGAACAACATTAGAACTTGGCATTTTGTGATTTGGAGCTTCCATTTTTCTAGATCTAAGTTTTAACAATTTTCGGTTTTTCTTGGTTTTGATCTATTAAACTTAGATTTTTCCTTGTTTTGAGGCTTCCATGTGGAAGAGAATTTAATTTTACACAAGTTAGAACTTTGAAAATCCAAATTTGGTTTTGTTATGGCTAAGATATGAAGATTTGAAATTTAGGGTTCTTGGGGTCTTTCTCTCGGTCTGATGGAGAAGATGACTCTCGGCCTGCGCTCTTTAGCGCATGGCCGGACTGCGTAACTTCTCGAAAAGCACTTTTGTGCTGGGCTGATCCACGCAGGTGCTCCTTAGCTCCAGCGTCTTCCTCCGATTGGCGTACTTGACTGCTGCGCCGCTCGCTTCAGCACAACTCAATTTCGGCGCAACTAAATTCCGGCACAGCTCGCTCCCCAGTGCCGCTCGCTCCAGCGCAACTTAATTTCGGTACAACTAAATTCCGGCACAGCTCGCTCCCCAACGCAGTTCGCTTCCAGCGTAACCCAACCCCTGCGCAGCTTGCCCCATCGCAGTTCGCTTCCAGCGCAACCCAATCCTGCGTAGCTCATATCCTGTGCAGCTCGCTCTCAGTGCAAGCCGACCCTAGCGCAAGCCAACCCCTGTGCAGTTTATTCCCCTGAGCAGTCCATTCCCCCAGCGCAATCTGACCCCCTGCGCAACCTACTTGCCCATGATGATTTGGTTTTATTTCCTTGGACTTGGCTACTCTTTTGTGGATTGGAGTTTTGAGAACTTGTTCCACACAACACGACTGTCTCGATCCAATACGAACTGGCACAGTTTTCAGTATTTTGCTTATGACTAGTACGATTTTCGTAATTTCTGTGAAGTATGATTTCAGTACTTTCTGATAACTTGATAGTGGCCCGTGGCGGCGCACTCCTGACTTGTAACTTGTAACCTATAACTTGTAACTTGACTTGACTTGATGCTGTTGTGATGGCTAACTTGACTCGTATAATCAACTCTGACGCCGTTGGTGTTCATTCTTTTTGCCTTGTGCAATCCACTTGTCTTGTCTCGCATCATGTCTAGGACGTGACTCCATGGTTACCACGGTCAGGAATTCACACTGAATATGGATTAGGCTAATGACTAGATCAAACTATAGTTCATAGAGAATTTCCAGTCACAGGCGATCTCGTTATCTGGGCACTTTAAATGGACTTGTAGCCTGCCTACGAGTAGGGCAAATTTCTAGCACACTGTCATGTGTTGCACCCTCTAAGTCACCTAAGGGTATATCGTCTCCTGGTCGATGTACCCAACCATACTCTCAACCCGCAGAAGGATAACTAGATAGTCTACAGGTCTTGGGACTGGAAATTTCTCATTTGCATCTTGTTAGTAATTAGGCTTGTGATAACCCTAGTTAGTTGAGTAGTAAGCCGTAGTAATTGCTTGGTCGTTTGTGAATGGATGGTGTCCAGCCCTGTCTAAGTCTCGTCTAGTCCCTGTACCTGGTACCCCTGAACATGATTGTTTTACTTATCTCAATAATAAATGGACAGGGACAAAGTGCTATTCAGGCGAAGGGTTACGACCCCGGTCCTTATTTGGTTTAAGGGTTGTAACCTGGCTCCCAGAATGGTTCCACGTCCCTAGTCGTTTATTGTCCTGCTGTTCTCTTTATTACTTGTACTTTTCTTTTATTCCTTATGATCTGATATGCTGGCTTTAGTTCTTACTTTGTGGCCTCCTTTGTGGCACTTGTTCTTTCTGGGGTTTGACCCAGCTGGTTTTGTGTGGCCAGATTTCGGAGCAGCACCAGAGGATCTACCGAACCTCCAGCCCGATAGTGGCGACTAGAAGGAACCCGGGCTATGAGTGGGTTTTCCATTTTGTTTCACTCACTACATTGTAAAATTATTCTTTTGAGGCGTTTAGCCGACGAGCGCCTGTTAGCTCGATGCATTTTACTTACTGTCTGCCTACGGGCTGTAAACATGATTGACAAATCCTAGGGTTGATCATGTATGACTTAACTCTTGCTAGTCCTCGCATTTTGTATGACTATCTTCATGATCAGCCGATATATAATATTTAGGATGCCTTTTATTGTATATTTGGTGGTCTAACATCTTGTAACTATATTACTTGCTTGAGATTGAGATAGTAGGCTTGTTCATGACCATAGGAGATTGTTAGCTTGTATTAAACCTCATATTCCTAGACAGTCGTGACCGTATAGCGAGGTGGATTCCATTTCAATATACGTAGCTGGCTATGTACGCCCCCGCTCTCCAATATTCTGGTTCTGGGGCGTCATATGGTTTAAGTGGTGGCCCATGCAGGTCTTGGCATTCAAGAATATGAGGGTTTACCAAATAGATGTCTCAATCAGTATTTGCCCTTGATCTCTGCTCGTATCTTCAAATCTCTGGGAATCTTGACCTGATCACATGCTTGTCTCGTTCATCTGTCCTGGTCCTTCCTTATTTGTTTTCTGTGTCGTCTTCTTCAGCGGCACTGTACCTGACGCCACCAATCATCCAGTGGAGCACTTCCCGTGGACCAATAACCCGGAGATCAAGCCCAGCATTCCGGAGTAGCCTTCAGAGTTATACCTACTGGAGGAGAGCCCCCAGTTCAGCCCGTTCGACCTATCGAGCCTGATGATGGCACCTTGGTAGGTCTCATCAGGACCTTGATAGCTTTCCAGGATCGTAGAGGAGACGCCTTACACCAGGAAGTGGCAGATGCTTTGACCAGAGGCGGTCATCCAGGGAACAGCGCGGCCAACAGCTTCAAGCGCTTGAATCCTCTATTCTTCGACGGCAGCAAAGATGCGATTGCCGCGGACACTTGGCTTCATGATACCGAGGTGGTTCTGGAAGCAGCTAGGATACCTGAGAATGAGAAGGTGGCGGTGGTACGCCAGCAGTTGCTAGACTTAGCTCGCAGTTGGTGGACGACGCAGGCCATGGGATTAACGGTGCCGATTACTTGGGCGGTGTTTAGAGAAAGATTCCCGACGAAGTATTTCGATGCTGTAGCTCGGTACGACCTGCAGACGAGATTTACCAACTTGAAGCAAGGAGGCATAACGGTCGACGGTAATGCATCTGAGTTTTCTAGACACAGTAGGTTTGCCCCTACCTTGGTGGCAACCGAGTTTGATAGGGCCCAGCGGTTCCAGCAAGGGCTGCATTTGGAGATCTTGTTGGCAGTTGAGCAGTTCGAGCATCAGACGTTTGATGCGGTATTGAGGGCAGCTAGGGGTTTGACCATTGGAACCCCGAGGCGGGCGACCTCAGTAACTTCGGTTCAGCATTCAACCCCGACGTACCCGCAGCAGCAGAAGCAGAAGCATACTTCTGCGATGGGATGTTCTCATTGCGGGAAGCCAGGGCACGTGGTGGCAGATTGTTGCACGACACAGGGCTTGTGCCTGGCTTGTGGAGCGGCAGATCACAAGATAGGAGCCTGCCCGAATAGGGGTAGTTCGTCCTCTTCCAATCTAACCAGTCCATCGGTTAGGGGACCAGCACTTATGCAGCAGCAGCAGTACTCGAGGCCATTGTTGCCCCAGGCCCAGGCGTTTCATCAGCAGAACCAGCAGCAGTATACCCAAGCCCAAGTGTAGAGTAGGCAGAGAGGTTTCCAGCAGAGGGGACCCGCAGCCAGAGGACAAGGTCAGGCAATGATGATGGATATGAAAGAAGAAGTTGCACCATGTGAGGTAGTGGCAGGTACTATTTTTGTCAACTCCTCTCCAGTATCGGTATTATTTGATTCTGGTACATCGCATTCATTCATGTCTGCACGATTCGCGACACGGATAGGATTTGAGCCCGAGTCGTTATCAGTGAGGCTCAATATACTTTCTAGTAATGGTCTTATGGGAGTAGATCGAGTGTTTTTCTCGTGTCGGATCGTATTTAGCGGTAGAGAGTTTCCCGCTAGATTTATAGAATTCCCTATGGCAGACTATGATGTAGTCTTAGGCATGGATTGGTTGAGGTACCAGTATGCTAGGATAGACTGCCATATTGGCAGGGTTGTCTTTAGTATTCCAGGCGAGCCAGAGTTTTCATTTTCCAGAGGCACAGTGGAACCATCTTCCCCAGTATTGCGGATGGCAATAGCAGCGGTACAATTAACCCAGATAGTTGAAGAGTTTCCAGATGTCTTCCTAGAGGAACTTCCAGGGATGCCGCCAGAGCGAGAGATTGAGTTCACTATAGACTTGATCCCCAGGACGGCACCAGTATCAGAGCGAGTCTACAGGATGGCGCCTTCAGAGTTGGAGATTTTGTACAAGATGATTGAAGAACTGAGGACCAAGGGATTCATTCGTGCAAGTGGATCGCCTTGGGGAGCTCCGATGCTTCTTGTAAAGAAGAAGGATGGTACATCTAGGTTATGTGTAGATTATCGTACCTTGAACTCGATGACAATCAAGAACAGATACCCTCTCCCGAGGATAGATGACTTGTTTGATCAACTCAAGGGGGCTTCAGTGTTTTTGAAGATAGACTTGCGGTCAGGGTTCCACCAGATCGGAGTCAGAGAGCAGGACATCCTGAAGACAGCATTTAGATCGAGGTATGGGCATTGGGAGTTCCTTGTTATGCCCTTTGGAGCGACCAATGCGTCGGTCGTATTCATGGACCTCATGAATCACATTTTCATGCCTTACTTGGATCAGTTCGTGATCGTATTCATAGATGATATCCTGGTCTACAACAAGAACGAAGCAAAGCACGAGCAGCATCTCAAGAATCGTCCTTCAGACGCTTAGAGAGCACCAGTTGTACGCCAAGTTCAGTAAATGCGAGTTCTGGCTCGATCGTATTTCGTACTTGGGTCACATCATTACCCGAGGAGGAGGAGTGGAAGTGGATCTCCAAAAGATTGTGGCTATCGAGACGTGGCCAGTACCTAATTCAGTGGTAGAGGTTCGTAGCTTTCTTGGATTAGCCGGCTACTACCGGTGATTCATTTCAGATTTTGCAAGGATTTCGGCGCCGATGACCCAGTTGACTCGCAAGGATGTGCAGTTTGCTTGGACAGCAGAGTGTCAGGAATCATTTGAGAAGTTGAAGCGAGGTTTGGTAATGGCTCCCATTTTTACACTTCCAGATGGGACCGAAGGATTCACAGTTTATTGCGATGCTTTAGGCAGAGGATTAGGGTATGTCTTGATACAGCATGGGAAGGTAATATCTTATGCATCACGTCAACTTGGTGATCATGAGAAGAATTACCCGACCCACGACTTGGAGCTGGCAGCAGTAGTGTTTGCACTTAAGTTATGGAGGCACTACTTGTATGGAGATAGAGTGGATATATTTACTGATCACAAGAGCCTGAAGTATGTTTTCACCCAGAAGGACCTTAACATGCGGCAGAGAAGATGGCTCGAACTACTGGTGGACTACGATGTGGATTTGCAGTATCATCCAGGGAAGGCCAACGTTGTAGCAGATGCATTGAGCATGTGAGCCGAAGTTTATTTTCTAACAGCGCAACCAGAGTTATTGGCAGATCTTCAGAATATGGGAATTGAAGTGGTTCTTCCTACCAACGTGGCGTTGATGGCCAGTCTACAAGTTTAGTCCAGCATAGTTGAGAGGATCCGGATGGCACAGTCTACAGATTCCAAGATTCAGCGACTAAGAGCAGAGTGTGAGGCAGGAAGAAGGCCAGAGTTGTGCATTCATAAAGATGGTACACTTCGATACGGTACTCGTCTTTGTGTACCTAGTGGAGATATCAGATATGAGGTCATGGCAGAAGCTCACAGTTCACAGTATTCTATTCATTCTGGTGGTACGAAGATGTACCGTGATATCCGTCAACACTTCTAGTGGAATGGCATGAAGAGAGAGATAGCCCGGTTTGTCTCTCGGTGTTTGGTTTGCCAGCAGGTTAAAGCTGAACATCAGAGGCCCGCTGGACTTTTTCAGCCCTTGTCGATTCCAGAATAGAAGTGGGAGCATATGACCATGGATTTTGTGACTGGATTGCCTAGATCCCCAGCCAGTCGAGATGTTATTTGGGTTATAGTTGACAGGCTCACGAAGGTGGCTTATTTTCTCCCATTCAGAGTTGGTCAGTCGACAGCTCAGCTAGCAGAGATATACCTCAGACAGATTGTCAGGCTTCACGGTGTGCCCGTCAGTATTATCTCGGACTGAGATTCAAGGTTCACGTCACACTTTTGGCGTAGCCTACAGGAGAGTTTGGGAACTCACCTTCAGTTTAGCTCAGCTTATCACCCGCAGACAGATGGTCAGTCAGAGCGTACAATCCAGACCCTTGAAGATATGTTGAGATCTTGTACCCTTGACTTCGGTGGTTCATGGAAGGATCACCTGCACCTGGTGGAGTTCTCGTACAATAATAGTTTCCAGGCCAGTATTCAGATGGCCCCGTTCGAGGCACTGTATGGCAGGAAGTACAGATCCCCGTTAGCATAGGACGACATCGGAGAGAGGCAGATGCTCGGTCCAGAAATGATTGTCCAGACAGTTGAAGTGGTCAGAGGGATCAGAGATCTTCTTCGAGTGGCCCAAGATCGCCAGCGACATTGGGCCGATGCCCATCGGCATCCCTTAGAGTTTGCTATCGGCGACCATGTATTCCTTAGGATCTCGCCTAACCACGGTATCATTCACTTTGGCGTACGGGGAAAGCTTAGTCCTAGGTATATAGGGCCGTTCGATATCCTGGAGCGAGTAGGAGAAGTATCCTATCGTCTCGCTCTTTCGCCGTCGCTAAGTGAGGTGCAAGATGTATTCCATGTGTCCCAATTACGATGGTACATCCCGAACCAGAGCCATATCCTAGACCATTCGGAACTGGTTGTTGGTACCAACCTTTCGTATGAGGGGAGGCCCGTGTCTATATTGGACCGGAAAGAAAAAATACTCAAGAACAAGACTATTAGCTTAGTCTGTGTTGCTTGGGGCCATCACTCTCTAGGTGAGTCAACGTGGGAGTGTGAGGACGACATTCGATCGCGATATCCTGACTTGTTTGACTCGTAAGGTATAATGTCTTCTTTATGCCTTATGCCCTCCATCCCTTGCTTGTATGTATGATTGTTTGATTGTTTGCTTAGTGTAGCTTATTTGTGAATAGTATAGCTGGCTCTTATATCTCTAAGCATCTTGATTTAAATTTCGAGGACGAAATTCTTTTAAGGTGGGTAGAGTTATAATG
This sequence comes from Iris pallida, assembly GCA_029216955.1. Taxonomy (NCBI): domain Eukaryota; kingdom Viridiplantae; phylum Streptophyta; class Magnoliopsida; order Asparagales; family Iridaceae; genus Iris; species Iris pallida. The sequence goes on from JANAVB010032018.1 coordinate 3,045,704, forward strand.
CCCGTATTTCGGAATACGTATTTTAATTAGGCTTATATGTATTTCGGACCTGTATTTTATTTTTTCAGATTCTGGCCTGTAATTGTGTTTTGGTTTAACATGCAGATTTTCGTTTTCTCGTAAAATAGGTTTTGGACCTGGCTTGGTTTTATTTTGTGGAGAAGGAATTGTTTGGTTTGGTTTGCATTGGAACACCCTTAACTAAACCTCCACCCTCAACACAACATATCATCCCTCATTAAAATCCCACCTAACTTTCTCTCTCCTCATAACTTCCATTAATTTCTTCACCTTCTTCTTCCTTCCTCCATACGACACCAACACCATAGGCAAGTGCACCTTGCCACCAAATAAGCACCCCATTTTATTTGTCCATTAGCTAGATTAGGCCATGGTGAACAACATTAGAACTTGGCATTTTGTGATTTGGAGCTTCTATTTTTCTAGATCTAAGTTTTAACTATTTTTTTTCTTGGTTTTGATCTATTAAACTTAGATTTTTTCTTGTTTTGAGGCTTCCATGTGGAAGAGAATTCAATTTTACACAAGTTAGAACTTTGAAAATCCAAATTTGGTTTTGTTTTGGCTAAGATATGAAGATTTGAAATTTAGGGTTCTTGGGGTCTTCCTCTCGGCCTGATGGAGAAGATGACTCTCGGCCTGCGCTCTTTAGCGCATGGCCGGACTGTGCAACTCTTCGGACAACGCTTTTGCGCTGGGCTGATCCACGCTGGCACTCCTTAGCTCCAGCGCCTTCCTCCGATTGGCGCACTTGACTACTGCGCCGCTCGCTCCAGCCAACTCAATTTCGGCGCAACTAAATTCTGGCGCAGCTCGCTCCCCAGCGCCGCTCGCTCCAGCGCAACTCAATTTCGGTGCAACTAAATTCCGGCGCAGCTCGCTCCCCAGCGCAGTTCGCTTCCAGCACAACCCAACCCCTGCGCAGCTTGCCCCAGCGCAGTTCGCTTCCAGCGCAACCCAACCCCTACGCAGCTTGCCCCAGCGCAGTTCGCTTCCAGCGCAACCTAATCCTGCGCAGCTCATATCCTGCGTATCTCGCTCTCAGCGCAAGCCGACCCTAGTGCAACCCAACCCCTGCGCAGTTCATTCCCCTGCACAGTCCATTCCCCCAGCGCAATCTGACCCCCTGCGTAACCTACTTGCCCATGATGATTTGGTTTTATTTCCTTGGACTTGGCTACTCTTTTGTGGATTGGAGTTTTGAGATCTTGTTCCACACAATACGACTGTCTCGACCCAACACGAACTGGCACGGTTTTTGGTGTTTTGCTTATGACTAATACGGTTTTCATGATTTCTGTGAAGTATAATTTCAGTACTTTCTGATAACTTGATAGTGGCCCGTGGCGGCACACTCCTGACTTGTAACTTGTAACCTGTAACTTGTAACTTGACTTGACTTGATGTTGTTGCGATGGCTAACTTGACTCGTATAATCAACTCTGACGCTGTGGGTGTTCATTCTTGCTGCCTTGTGCAATCCACTTGTCTTGTCTTGCATCATGTCTAGGACGTGACTCCCTGGTTACCACGGTCAGGGTTTCATACTGAATATGGATTAGGCTAATGACTAGATCAAACTATAGTTCATGGAAAATTTTCAGTCACAGGCGATCTCGTTATCTGGGCGCTTTAAATGGACTTGTAGCCTGCCGACGAGTAGGGCACATTTCCAGCACACTGTCATGTGTTGCACCCTCTAAGTCACCTAAGGGTATATCGTCTCCTAGGCGATGTACCCAACCATACTCTCAACCCGCGGAAGGATAACTAGATAGTCTGCAGGGCTTGTGACTGAAATTTTTTCATTTGCATCTTGTTAGTAATTAAGCTTGTGATAACCCTAGTTAGTTAAGTAGTAAGCTGTAGTAATTGCTTGGCCGTTTGTGAATGGATGGTGTCCAGCCCTGTCTAAGTCTCGTCTAGTCCCTGTACCTGGTACTCCTGAACATTATTGTTTTACTTATCTCAACAATAAATGGGTAGGGACAAAGTGCTATTCAGGCGAAAGATTACGACCCCGGTCCTTGTTTGGTTTAAGGGTTGTAACTGGCTCCCGGAATGGTTCCACGTCCCTAGTCGTTTATTGTCCTGCTGTTCTCTTTATTACTTGTACTTTTTTTTATTCCTTATGATCTGATATGCTGGCTTTTGTTCTTATTTTGTGGCCTCCTTAGTGGCACTTGCTCTTTCTGGGGTTTGACTCAGCTGGTTTTGTGTGGCCAGATTTCGGAGCAGCACCCGAGGATCTACCGAACCTCCAGCCCGATGGTGGCGACTAGAAGGAACCCGGGCTACGAGTGGATTTTCTATTTTGTTTCACTCACTACATTTTAAAATTATTCTTTTGTGTCGTTTAGCCGACGAGCACCTGTTAGCTCGATACATTTTACTTACTGTCTGCCTACGGGCTGTAAACATGATTGACAAATCCTAGGGTTGATCATGTATGACTTAACTCTTTCTAGTCCTCGCATTTTGTATGACTAGCTTCATGATCAGTGAATATGTAATATTTGGGACGCCTTTTATTGTATATTTGGTGGTCTAACATCTTGTAACTATATTACTTGCTTGAGATTGAGGCAGTAGGCTTGTTCATGACCATATAAGACTGTTGGCTTGTAGTTAAACCCTCATATTCCTAGATAGCCGTGACCGTATAGCGAGGTGGATTCCATTTCAATATACGTAGCTGGCTATGTACGCTCCCGCTCTCCAGTATTCTGGTTCTGGGGCGTCACAATTGGGTCCTTTCTTCTAGCTATTGTCTTCCTGCCACTCATTTTCTTCACTGGTGTAGGTGGTAATAGAATACCTTGAGGAAATGGATGCTTTTCCCATAATACATGGCCATTTAAAGGGTGAATGACATGACTGTACACCAGTTTGTAAGTTGATAATTTATAGTAGTCATCGACATAGTTTTTAGGCCTTTCATTATTTCCAAATATGCAAGTACAAGCATGCTGACAAGGTATTGCAGATAGTTCCCATTTTCTGCATGTACAGGTTTTTATAACCATGTCAACAACAAATTGACCACCTGGCCCATTAACTTGGACCTTAGGACCTCCAGAATATTTTGTTGTCCACATATAGGATTCCTTCTTGTGCTTCTCCAGGTTCTTCTGAATTTTAGGACAAAGTCTGTCCCTCCTCTTTTTTCCCAATTTGGTCTTTGCATCTATCCTCTTCATGAGCATGGTCCTGATCATCTCAAACATTGTGATGACTGGTTTCTCTCTAGCTTCAAGGATGTACTTGTTAAATACCTCACTGTAGTTGTTGAGCAATATATCACACTTGCAAGTATCCTTAAAGAATGTCCTGCTCCAATGGACTGTTGGTCTAGCATCCATCCATTGCTTAGCTTCAATACTTTTCTTTTCTATTTCCTTTTATACTTCTTGAACTCAGCTAGATATGTGTATCTTCCAACTTTTTTGAGTATCTCAACCATTCCAATATCTCTAAAAAAATTCCTCATATTCTACTCCAAATGTCTGAGACAAAGCCTATGTTCTGAATTTGGGAAATATCTTTCAATTGCATTGATAAGCCCCTACATATAGAAATAAAAGAAGTAAGATGATAGTGTTTGAGATGACAGTGTTATGGTAGTGTTTGAGATGATCAAGACACTGTTATGACAGTATTTGAGATGACAGTGTTATGACACTGTTATGACTGTTATGACTGTGTGAGAGATGACAGTGTTATGACAATTGCAATGATAATCGCCTACAATATGTAAGATGGAAAGAAAATATACTTACTTTTTGCCTATCACTCATGAAGACCTAATGGTGAGAGTTGGGCATATTAAAATCTTCTTTTAGCAACTCCACAAACCAGTCCCAATTCTCAGTATTCTCAACCTTCACAATTGCAAGTGCAAGTGGGTACATGCAATCATTTGGGTCAATTCCAGTGGCAACCAACAATTGCCCACCATAAGTACACTTCAAGAAGCATCCATCGAGACAAACAATTGGCCTGCAGTGTTTAAAACCCTCTTTGATACCTGCCAAGCACATGTACATGTCACAAAATTTTCCTCTAGGCTCTTTAAACTCAAATGTTGAACCAGGATTTGTCCTCATAACTTCCCATTTGTAATCCCATAACCTAGAATATTGCAAGTCTTCGTCACACTCAATCTTCTTAACTGCATAGTTCCTTGCCCTCCTAGCCTTCATTAGGTCAATGGTGAGAGCCAAATCCTTCTTTACTCTTTTAACAATTTGACTAATTTTCTACCCTGTATCATCTCTAAACTCATTCATGTACATTTCTGCAATCACCTTATAACTGAGATGGAAGTTGGTGTTAACCTTTCCACAAGTGTGCTCCAAGTTATAGCTCTTGACAAGGAAAGTCTTATTTTCTGTGTCTTTTCTGTCCAACTTGCTTGCAAAAATGAAAAAGTTACAATCTTTTGTATAGCACGTGCACCTGACCCTATTGTGATCATTTGTTGGAAACCATACTTGCCATCTCTGATTTATGCCCCACTGCCTGCAAGCCATCTTAAACTCATCTTTATCCTTAAATTGTAGCCCCAATTCTCATTCAGGGTCATCCATGTTTCTGTTGGTATTAAATCTTAGAAACTTCCTTCTCTCCATCTTTGGATGTTCAGTAAAAAATCAGAGTCAGAGCTTTCAGTACCAACAATCTCATCTGATGGTAGACCATAATCACTGCTCTCCTCCTCACATGTTTCAAATCTATTGAAGCTTCCAAACCACTGTCATCTACTGATTTTGGCTTCTCTTTGGGTCTGCCTTTCCTGTTTTTTCTCATCTTTCCAGCTTTAACATACTGCAATACTCCATCTTCATTAACTTGGCCAGTCTTTATTAAAACTTCCTACAAGTCCTCATCCCCCTCATTTCATCATATTCTGAATCAACTAGATGACCCTCAGGTACAGTTATTTTGATACCTTCTTCAACTATCTCATCTATAACATCAGCTTCCTCTTCTTCATGTTGGTATGTAGCAGCAACATCAACTACATCTTATTTATGTGAGTATATAATGTCTTCATATGGCTCTCCATGTGTGTATGTGGAACCAACATCCCTTCTATTCATCACTGAATTTCCAGAACCCATATTAGGGTCAGAACTATTTGCACCATCATTAAGTGTCTCTACTTTAGGTAGGTCTGTGACACCAACATCAAAATCAACTGCCTCTTCTTCAGGTTGGTCTGTGGCACCAAAATCAACATCAAAATCAACTGCCTCTTCTTCAGGTAGGTCTTAATCACTGTCATCATCCACCTCAACTGTCTCATGCTCTGAGTCTACAAGGTACTCAGTTTCTTTTTCACATTCATCATCTGCCATATGTCTAACATAGACATCTACCTCCCCACCTCCATGATCAATAGCATTATGAGCCATTTCAAGGACACTTGCATCATTGTCAAGTCGTTTTAGACCAAAATTTACATCCTTACCTGCCTCCTTCCAGTAATACATCATCTTTCCCCTGTATAAGAACTTAATCCACATATGAATTCTAATGAATGACACAATATCAACGTCAAACCACTTTGAAACAACTTCCCCATCAAAATATTGCAGATTAATTTTAAAACTACCTGTTAGCACAGAAATAAGTGATAAATATCTATGTGATAGATGTAGATCAATTACTGTTATAGTAAAATCAAAATTCATGTTTATGTAATTATGTGATATATTGAAATTACTGGTAGCAAATTAATATCTACAAATTAAAATCAAAAATTTCCCAAATTACTGTGAACACATTACTGTTAACATATTGATATAATACAGTTTCTGTTAGCACATTGATACATTACAGTTACTGTTAGCACATTGATATATTGCAGTTACTGAAAATTTCCCATATATACTGCAAATTACTGTTAGCACATTGATATGTTGCAGTTAAACCATAAATTTAATAAAACAATCCTAATTCAAAGGTGGCAAGAACCCTATATTCACTTCGTGCTCAGCCTTGCAAGAACCCTAAATTCACTTCGTGCTCAGCTTTGCAAGAACCCTAAATTCACTTCGTGCTCTTTAATTAGGGTTTTTATAATGAAAAGAAAAGAAAAAAAAACCCTAAATTGAAGATACGAAGAAGGCGATCCCTAAATTCACTTCGTGCTAATAATAACGGGGCCTGCAAGAACCCTAAATTCACATCGTACTCTTCAATTAGGGTTTTCATAATGAAAAAGAAAAGAAGATAACCCTAAATTGAAGATCAACCGAAAAGTAAGAAGAAGTAGAAGATAGAGAGAGGGGGAGAGAGAGGTACCCATCTACGAGCAGCGCTGCCGCTTCGTGTCCAACCGATTGTCGTCGCCTCTCCTCGTCTTCAGCCGATCGTCGTCGCCTCTTCTACCACCTTCGTCCTTGGAAGAGAAAGAGATAGAGAGAGAGAGAGAGAGAGAGTTGGAGAGAGCGGGAATTTTCCCAACCCAGTTTTATTCGTGTATACGTGGACTACACACGTGTACACTTAGTTTAGCAGTTGGCTTGCCACGTCATATTTCTGTTAGCATAGGAACGAAAAGTTAGCACAGGGACTGTAATACACCTTAATTATAACGTATGTTACTTTTAAGTAAGGAATAATACTTGAGGTACTTTACTGTTAATTGGGTCTAAGATGGGGTACCACCGAAGCAATTGAGCCACTAAAGAAGGTATAATAGGAAAAAAACTAAAACTAAAAGTCCCGGGTTCAAACTTTTCAATTGGACAAGTTAGGACCTAAATACTAAGTTGGTATAAAAATTCAGGATCTAAACTCTAATTAGCCCATTTGGATCACACCATTCTAAATGTGATATTCTGAAGAAGGTAAAGTTGTAAATATATGAGTTGGGACGCACTGTACTAAAAAAGATAAAAAAATCCCTAAAGATAAAAAAATACGCTAAAATGACACGAAAATAACGGAGTTTTAAAATTTTATAAGAAGAGAATAAAAAGTCTATGCAAAGGACAATTTTATTGGAAAAAAAGAACAGGGCAAAGAACAAATAATGCATATCCAAAGGACGTATACTAGCCAAAAGACGTCCTTTGGATGAGTGTTTTTATGCAGATTGTACACGTGGTGCTTGCATGGGTGTTTACGTGGCTATGCTAAAAATGTCATTTGGATGTGTATTTATTTAGCACAGTAAGGCCATTAAGGCCATCTTTAAGGGCAATATATATATTTTTATTTTGTGATCATTTGGTTGGGAGAGAATAGATGTAGTTTTTGGTATGGTAGTTGGGTTGTTTTGTATAAAATGGTGGTGTGTGGTAAAAACTTTTTACCACAGAAAGAGGAGGAGAAGAGAAAACATGACGAGGAGGAGAACACTACTAAAATACAACGACATAGCGACGACCATATCCGTCGGAAATCCATCGGTAAATCATCTTACCGACGGATTTCCGACAGATACGGGCTAAAAAAATCCGTCGGGAATATCCTCGTCGCTAAAACTATCTCGTCGCTAGTCCGACGCTTCGCGACTAATTAGCGACGGTTTTCAGTTGGCAAAATAAAAACTTTTAGCGATGGCTAACCGACGACTTCCCGTCAACTACGACAGTTTAAATTTTTAATATATTCATAAAATTAGCGATGAAAAATTTGTCGCTAAATCGTCCCTAACCGTGTATCCGAGGGTTTCTGATACGCAATATTCGTCGCTCAAAGCGTCGCCATCCTCGACGGATTAGCGGCGGAAGAACGACGGATAATACGTCGCCACCCTTCTGGAAATCTTCCATATATTCCAGAATATGAGCGACAGAACGTTCGTCGCCCTTCCGTCGCGTAATTTTTCCAGGAATAGGCGACGGATAATCCGTCAGGAAACCGTCGCTAGCTGCAAAGTCAGTCGATAACCCGTCGGTAATCCGTCGATACCTGCAACAGTCCGTCGGTAATCCGTCACTAACTGAAATATTTTAAAAAAATTGCAGAAAAGAGATTATTTCCTGTAATATAACATATTCAGCCTCCACCATACACAAATATAACATATCCGACATCCAATATATCCAACAAATATCCATATTGCCAACACAATATCTCCAAACATCCAATATATCACAACATACACAAAAAATATCCAACACAATGACCAACAAAATATCTAACACAATATCCAACACACTATCCCAACATACATAGCAAAATATCCAAACATAAACAACCCAATACAAATACGAAGGCTCAATCTGGTTGCGTTGAGGTATGTACCATTCTATCAGCCACTTTTCAAAATATCCAAACATAAACAATCCAACACAATACCTCAGAAAAGACCGCAAGTCAAATGATGAATCCTCACAGCCAGGGATCATAGTTGCGTTGAGGCATGTACCATTCTATCAGCCACTTTGCATACGAAGGCTCAATCTGGTTGTGGTCTTTTGTAGGGACAAGAGGGTCGGTCCCGATGCTACTACTCTCTGACGGTGGCTAATCCTTAATTTCAACCTTGGGAGCAATTTCTTTCCTGATGGTCATCGGTTCTTCCTTGACCTCGACCTTTGGTAACACCTCCTCCTTAACAGTCATCGGCTCTTGTTTGACGACGGGGACTTCCTCCATGTCGACCTCCAAGGGTTTCTTGCCTCAGCCTCTTCCTCGGCTAGCAGCACTACCTCGGGGAGTCTTGGGAGCCATCTCTCTGACAACAGAAATTTTCATATAGAGTAAAGAAATTTACTCAAGTTATAAAAAAATAAGAAGTTTATCAAAATTTTCAGCCACAAATGATATCCACCTCGGGGAGTCTTGGGAGCCTTCTCCTCTCCTCCACCATGGCTCTGGACCCATCTGCTCCTCCCTACTTTCCTTCTTCTTATTTGACTCTCTCAGCCATATATGATATCCAGCTCAAGTCTAGAGTCGGGGGAAAAAAAGTGGGCAGGAAGAGGAGGGGGAACCAGTACAGCCGGCGGCGTGACCTGGAGAAAGTACAGAGGTTTTACTGGAGGTGCTGGCGATTTTCCCAAGATGGTGTTGAGAAGCAAGTGTAGATTCGGCCAACTCTACACTTGCTCCTCAACACCATCCTGGGAAAATTGCCAGCACCTCCAGTAAAACCTCTGTACTTTCTCCAGGTCATGCCGTCGGCTGTGCTGGTTCCCTCTCCTTTTCCTGCATACTTCTTCTCCCCCGACTCTACACTTAAGCTGGATATCATATGTGGCTGAGAGATTCAAATAAGAAGAAGAGAAGTATGGAGGAGCAGATGGGTCCAAAGCATGGATGGAAGAGAACTAGAAAGTACTGAACCTTCCTGTTGTGAGAACTGTGAAAAGTGAGAAAGGAGAGGGGGGTCTTTGATTTTTGCGTTCATCATCATTAGAGGGAGCAGCACTGGAAAAGTTGTGACGTTGGTAGCATGAGAGAGTAAAAATCTGTATCACAAGACTAACATAATTACTATGTAATCATGTACTCACCAATAACCAGATGTAACTGGAAATCTTTCATAATTTATTCTAGCATACATTAGTGTGAATCATCTATGTTATGTACATATGGTGTAGTATATGTTTTTATCGAATCTAGTATCAGAAGGATATAACAGAATCAAGATGAACTCACATAATGTAATACTAAAACATCATCTACTACTATATAAGATATTGTGATAGGTTGTCGTATCATCATTGCCGAGGGATGAGGGTCGAAGGATAGTCAACTTTATCTATGGCTAGATAGTTTCTACCTCGCCAGTCGAATGGCTGCATGGACTATGTCTTGATCACCATGTCGTACCGTAGATTAATGCAAATGGAGCTGGAGCTGGAGCCAAAATACAGAATCCAAAATACAAAATACAGAATCCAATCCCTGGGTTCGCCGAAAATACAAAAGCAAAGATTGGCACACAGTTGTAATTCATATGTATTTTAAGTGTGAGAACGGATGGCTCAGAACACAATCCAAAATTCATTCTAACATACATTAGTGTGAATCATCTATGTTATGTACATATGGTGTAGTATACGTTCTTATCGAATCTAGTATCTAGTATCTGAAGAATGTAACAGAATCAAGATGAACTCACATAATATAATACTAAAACATCTACTACTATATAAGATATAGTGATAGGTTGTCGTATCATCATTGCCGAGGTATGAGGGTCGGAGGACAGTCAACTTTATCTACGGCTACATAGTTTCTGCTTCGCCAGTCGAATGGCTACAGGGACTATGTCCTGATCACCATGTTATACCGTAGATTAATGTAAATAGAGCTGGAGCTGGAGCCAAAATACGGAATCCAAAATACAAAATATAGAATCCAATCCCTGGGTTCGTCGAAAATACAAAAACAAAGATTGACACACAGTTCTAATTCATATGTGTTTTAAGTATGAGAACGGATGGCTCAGAACACAACCCAACCGGAGAGGATACTCTGTGAGGTCCATCTGAGTAGGACTGTTTGCCATGAATTATAAAAGAACAGAATAATTATATCGGAGGACTGGACTTTTACTTCACAATATAAACTTCACTCGTACAAAGAAAGCCTAGGGACGAAAACCTAGGTACAGCAATCTAAGTACAATTGTTTAGTTTTTCTGGGGATGACGGTAGAGGCTCGGGAAAGCGACGGCAGCTCTACCTTACTCCTTGGACGATCGGATGCAGCCTTGACTCTGGTGAAGAAATGCTCTTGGACGTGTGGGGAGACTCCCTTGCGCTTTCGGCCGCTAGATCTCTGGGTGTCTCTGTAGTGCTCTCTCTCTCTCTTCTCTGCTCTCCTCTCCTAAATTCTCCCGTCTCTTCTCTCCTCTTTTGTAAGGGAATGACACCTTGCTATTTATAGAAGTGGGGGTGTCATCATTAGGGTTTGCAAATGATTGCCTTCTTAAGCAGTCGGTGGTTAAGGATCAATTAATCTGGGCCACTCATTCTGATTGTGGCAAATTTAGGTAATTAATGTGGATTACATCAAATCTCTGTAGGAAATAAATGTTGATTGTCATGAATCTTCATGATTTGTGATAGCCTGCCACGTGTCCAATTTGCTTGATTTGATTTGATCTAGGCAATGATGACGATTGTAACAAATCTAATTTTGTTATGATTTGTTAGCACCCATAGTTCTAGGGAAGATAAGACTGCCATGTGTCTCAATTGTTACAAAGAGCACCACGTGTCTCAATTGGACTGTCCTGGACGAGCCGCATATGTGGGGGGGTCCTCCCAGCCGCATAAAACATGCAGCCGCATGAGGATGGACAGCCGCACGTGGATGGACAACCCCACGTGGATAGGCAGCCGCATGGGGATAGGCAACCGCATACAGATAGGCAGCCGCATGCAGATAGGCAGCCGCATGTAGAGGGGCAGCCGCATGGGGATGGGTAGCCGCATACAGATGGGTAGCCGCATTGGGACACGGACAGGCAGCCACATGCAGATGGGAAGCCGCATGGAGATACGGACAGGCAGCCGCATGCAGATAGGCAGCCGCATAGAGTGGCCTCGGGACTTGGTGGATTTTGCCAGCTGTAAGGAGATCTTCTCCTCTTTCCTAGGATCACGCCATCATGTCGGTCATTATTGCATATTTATGTCAGAGCTGTCATAGCTGTTTCTTGTCAGAGCAGTCGTCGGGGCATTAAATACAGCCAAATATAGGGAAGAACTGTTGAAGGCCACGTGGCTTCTTTCTGAGCTGTATGGATCTATCCGAGCCACATGGACCCCTGCGCCGCATGGACTTCTAAGCCGCATGGGGATCCTGAGCCGCATGGAGATCTTTCTATTGGAGCCGCATAGGTCTTTCTTTATTCTTTTCCATGCTTCTACAAGACTCCCTTCAAAGTTTTCAATTTGCAAAAATTGAAATACTTTGAATAAGAAGCATGGCCATGTAAAAATTCTTCGGGCCCAATAGGTTGTTCTGGCCGCATGGATGTCTCAGCCGCATGGCCATCTGAGCCATATGGGCTTTCCAGCCTCATGGTCTGCTTGACCGTGTCTTCATGCCACGTGTTCAAATCTTTGCATTGATTGCCTTTAATTTGCTGTCAGATTTAAAGCCGCTTTTTTGGAACAGGATCCCAAGAGTTTAGCCTTGAATAGTCGAATCGCTTTGATAACCGAAGAGTCGGTTCATTGCACATAGATCGATGCATCGGTCTATGGGCTTCGTCTATAAATAGCAGCGTATTTTTTGGAAAGAAGACTTCTTTACTTTCTGCTCATGCCCTAGCTTTCTTGTCTTCATCTTCCTTTTCTGATCATCAGCAATGGCTCCCAAGTCCTCCAAGGTTGCGACGAAGGCTGCGACGAAGGGTAAGGGCGCGGCCTCGACGTTGGCTACGGCACCCGAAGCTCACTCCGACGTCCATCCTGCTGTTAAGGGTAAGGATTTGGGAAAGTCATATACTTCAAAACCCTAACAACGGCTCTGTTGCATACTTTATGCACAAGCCTTTAATGCAGACTGTTCAAATTGTATGGGCCGTATACTTGTCCCATAACCGAGCTACATGGGGATATACCCCATGTTCGAGCCGCATGGGAGTTGTCTTAGTGGGCCGCATGAGCACTTCGTAAACCGAATCACATAATAACCTATCGATCAGATCCGCATGAGTGCCTCTAAATTGAGCCCGCATAATCTCGTCTAAATTGGGCAGCCTGAGGCTGTGCTGCATCGGGCCACATGAGCCCCCCTTTTGGATTATACCGCATAAGGCTCTGACCATCTTTTGACTTTGTTTCTTTTTATCTTTGATTCTTGCAGCAACCCTGCCGAAGGCTGAGATCATTGTGAAGGAAGAGTTGATGCCCCCTTTCAAACAAGAATTATCTTTTGTTAAGGAGGAGGTGACACCAGAAGCGGAGGAACAGAAAGGAGAGCTGGCGCCCGTTGCTGTAAAGGAGGAGCCCCGGTCTGACAGCGGTAGTACTGGGAGTTCTGATCTTCCTATTTCAGACGAGGATCTTGCTCAAGTACATCCTTCATATGTAAAATGGTTGAGGGATTGGTATATAAGTCCCCGCAACTAGGATTCGTGGGCTCTGACAGATGTCCGCCGTTTGTCTTGATATTTCTGTCTGTTTTTAGCCGTGTTTTGCTTCCTTCTGACATCAATGTAATCTTTTTCCTTCTTATCTAAATGAAATAATAGAGAACTTTTCTGGCTTGATCATGATATGTAGTCATGTGAATGTAACTGATTTTGAACATAATACATTCGCTCTGTTCTTTGCTTGTCGTAGTTGTCCCAATGGAAGACTTTTTGTGGACCTATTGTCCTTGGCGTATCCTGGTTCTGGATACAGATAATAAGTTGGAAGAGAACCAACATACTCACTCAGAGGTAATGAGGACATGGCAAGCATGAAGGTTTTTTCGATGGAGCCTTCCCACTCAGAGGTAATGAGGACATGGCAGGAGTGGGTTCCATGAAGGGGTACATAGAACGACTCAGAGGTAATAAGGACATAGAAGTTCTATGTTGAGGGGTGATTTGTTTTTGGCGAAAGTGAAACGACTCAGAGGTAACATCGACGTGGTCATTTTGGAAATTTGTGGATCCGTTACCCTTTTTTGTGCACTGAGAGTACGGGTAGTGGATCATGAGGGAGGAGCCCTTTCAGAAAATAAGTTCAGAGGTATGGTCATACATGACTTACTATCTAAAAGATTGACCGAAATATAAGTTCAGAGGCACCTGCGGGTACATAACTCAGCAATCTGAGATATTTGGAGGAAGAATGTGGGTTCAGCGGTACTGGAGGGTACATAACTAAACAATCTGGAATTTGGAGAATATGAGTTCAACGGTACCGGCGGGTTCATAACTCAACAATGTAGGATTTTGCGAATGTGAGTTCAACGGTACCGGCGGGTACATGACTCAATAATCTAGAATTTGGTGAATATGAGTTCAGTGGTACCGGCGGGTACATAACTCAATAATCTGGAATTTGGAGAATGTGAGTTCAGCGATATAGGCGGGTACATAACTCAATAATCTGGAATTTTGAGAATGTGAGTTCAGCGGTACCGGCGGGTACATAACTTAATAATCTAGAATTTGGTGAATGTGAGTTCAGCGGTACCGACGGGTATATAACTCAATAATCTGGAATTTGGTGAATGTGAGTTCAGCGGTACCGGCGGGTACATAACTCAATAATTTAGAATTTGGAGAATATCGTTTAGACATAATATTTCTTCAGGAACTTTCCGTTGACGGGCAACATGAGCAAGTCTCCGTTTTGTTTCGCGAGGCCGTAAGCACCGTTGGAGAATACAGCCTCAATAATAAATGTCCCTTCCCACTTTGGCTGAAATTTGCCGACAGTTTTGTGAGTAATAACCATCGGCCTCCGAACTGCCAGAACGAGATCGCCCACTTGGAATGTTTTGATTTTAACCTTCTTGTTGAAGGCTCCGGAGATGCGTGCTTGATATAGCTCGATCCGTTGCTGACCCAAGAGGCGCTTTTCATCTAAGGCCTCCAACTCTTGTAGCCGGCCACGGTAGTTATCGTCCATCATCAATTGGTAAGTGAGAGCAACGCAGAGTGAGGGTATTTGAGTCTCTAATGGGAGAACTGCCTCACTCCCGTACACCAGGGAGAATGGTGTATTCCCAGTGGCCGTTCGGACTGTAGTACGGTATACCCATAAGCATTCACCAAGCTTCTCGTTCCAGTCACGTTTGTTGGACGACACGAACTTCTTGAACAACTTGATGATGGTTTTGTTGAATGCTTCTGCCAACCCATTCGCTGTCAAATTGTAGGGTGTCGAAGCAATATTCTGAATTTGATGCTTATCGTAGAATCGATAGAAGGTGTGGCTTGCGAACTGCGGACCATTATCGTGGATGATCCTTCGGGGCAGTCCAAAGCGATAGATGTCGTGATGCTTGAGGAAGCTGATCACGTTTGAAGTCTTCACTTCTGTAAGCGGAACAGCTTTCGCCCATTTGGAGAAGTAAGCCGTGATTGCGAGTATGAAGCGATGTCCTCGGGAAGAAGGTGGAGTGATTGGACCAATGATATCCATTCTCTATGCTTCGAATGGCCAGTACGCTACTGTCGGATGTAGAAATTCGGATGGCTGGTGGATGAAGTCCGCGTGGACTTGGCAGGCTTTGCACTTTCTTGCATAGTTTATTGCATCTGCTACAATCGTGGGCCAGTAGTAGCCCATTCGGCGAAGACGGTCTTACAATTTTGGGCCAGGCTGATGGGCCCCGCAGACACCGTCATAAGCTTTATATACGGCTTCTTTGGCTTCTGCGTTTGACAGACATCGAAGCAATAATCTATCGTAGGATCGGCGATACAACATTTTTGTCTTTGTATCATAGAAGAATCTGAGAGAATACCTTCTGATAGAGGTGGCATCCTTTGGGTTCTCGGGCAGGATGATATAGACTATGAAGTCTATGGATGGTTGTCTCCAGTCCGGTACTTCGTCGATCGTCTGAGCGGAATAACTCGCCACGAATTGAACGTTGTTCTTGGGACAGACCAGTTCATGGCCTATCACATCCACCGATTGATGAGCATAGTTCGAAACTGTTAGGGAAGCGGCAAGGCCTGCTAGGGCATCGGCTTCGATATTTTGGAGTCTGGGGACGTATTCGATGAAGAACCCTTCAAATGACGAGATGATGTTGATCGCTATTTGGTGATAGAGGATCATGTCTTCATGGCGGACTTCGTATGAACCCCGGATCTGATTGACGATTAACTGTGAATCACCGTATGCTTCAAGATATTCTACCCCCAGCTCTCTTGCAAGTTGGAGACCAATGACTAAAGCGTTGTACTCGACCATATTTTAGAGCAGGGTTCCGTGAGGGAGTAAGCGCGATTGATCACCAGTCCGGAAGGAGAAATCAGCACCACCCCGACTCCGACGACGATGTTGCCCTTGGGTTCGGTCCTTGAAGCACCGTCGAAGAACATTCGCCATATATCATCGTGAGAGGTCGCATGTGATTCGACAACCTCATCTGGGATTTTTTCGTATATTCTGGCCGACTCCGAGCCTGGGTGGGCTGCCAAAAATTCTGCGAGAGCTTGACCTTTAACAGCCTTTTGTGGGACGAAGATCATATGGTAGGGGGACAGTAATACTACCCATGTAGCAAGGCGAGAGCTGAGTGCCCCTGGTTTAGTCATGAGGACCCTGAGGGGGTTGACTCGTGATATCATATGTATGGTTTGCCCCGTGACATAGTGTCGCATATTTTGAATGACGAACACCAGTGCGAGGCATTCCTTCTCCACGGCGGTATATCGGTGCTCTGGCCCGATCATCATTCGGCTGAGGTAATATATAGCTTGCTCATTGCCTGCGTCGTTGTTTTGTGCTAGCAGAGCGCCGAAGGAATGCTCCATTGCTCGTACATAGAGCAGAAATGGTTTTCCAACAACCGGGGCCACCAGGACTGGAGGGTTCGACAAGTATTCTTTGATGCTATCGAAGGCACGTTAGCATTCTTCATCCCATACAAACGAGACACCTTTCCTCATGAGGTGGGTGAATGGTTGACATCGCTCGGAGAGGTTAGAAATAAATCTCCTGATGTAAGCTAGCCTCCCTTGAAGGCCTCGGAGTTCACAGAGATTTCTCGGGGGACCCATCTCCATGATTGCCTTTGTCTTCTCAGGGTCTATGTGGATACCCTGGGAGGTAATGATGAAACCCAAGAACTTCCCGCTAGATACACCCAGAAAGGATTTTGTTGGGTTCATTATCAAATTGTGCGCTCGTATCAGGTCGAATACCGTCCTCAGATCCTGCAGATGATCTACCTTAGAGCGGCTTTTGACGGCGATGTCGTCAACATAGCATTCCACTATTTTGCGCAAGTAGTCTCTGAAGATGATGCTCATAGCTCTCTGATAGGTGGCGCCAGTGTTCTTTAAACCGAAAGGCATGACTGTGTAGCAGTATGTGCCGATTGGTGTTCGGAATGATGTATGCTTTTCATCGTCGGGAGACATCTTGATTTGGTTGTACCCCGAGAAACCATCTATGAACGACATACGTTCGAAACCGCAGCTATTGTCAATCATGATGTCGGTAATAGGGAGGGGGAACTCGTCTTTGGGACACGTCTCGTTCAGATTACGAAAGTCGATACAGATTTGAATCTTCCCATTCTTCATGAGGATTGGTACTATATTGGTGACCCAGTCCAGATGTTATTCCTCACGAATGAAGCCGCTGGCTATCAGTTTGTTGACTTCGGCTTCGATCGCATCCATGTTGCCTAGGCGGAAGCGTTGTTGCTGTTGTTTGACCGGCTTTGCATCTGGCCGAATATTGAGCTTGTGAAGAGCGACATCGGGGTTTAATCCTGGCATGTCTTCATATCTCTAGGAGAACACATCAATATATTCTTTGACAAGTTCCAGTAGTGATTCTCGCTCTTCATCAGTCAGATTCTTGCTGACAAAGATGGGTTTTTGGGAGGATTCATCACCGAGATCAACTTGTACAATCTCATCCTCGGTGGGAGGCTCTCTTTGTTCGAACCGCTTCTTCCACTGTGCATCTAGTAGTTGTGCCCATGGCTCTAGCTCAAGAAGTTCGGGAATGTCTTCATTTTCTTCATAGGCATCGTCAAGTGCCATATTGACGGACCAGACTTGCCTGAACATGTCCCCGATGCTGATGTCCGAATTGGAAGTGGGTTATCCGGTTGAGTGTGAGTGCCAGTCACATTCTTCGTTTGAGCTTTCGGGTGTTGTCACAGGTGTGACATAACCTAGCCCACGTCTGGTCTTGTTATAGTAATCTCCTGGCTTTCCAGCCGGGATCGGCGATTGTAAGGGTAACCGCCTTCCAGTCCTATAGTTCAAGCCTGGTGTAGTTCCCAGATCATATCCTTATTTTTGCATAAGGTACTTGGATTAGGGACTATACAGATAAAGGGGAAATCTTCCGGTGTCGGGTTCGAGCTCAACTTCTTCCATCTTGAAGGGCCATGGATTATTCTTCCGACCGAAGATAATTGGATGGTCCCCTCCCTCGATTATGCGGTAAGCATCTTCCACGGGAGTGAATTGATTTGCGGTGTAAACATTTGTCACCTGTGTGTGTAGATGAGTGCCTATACCGTGCTCCATAGCATACATTGTACACACCTTATTAAGCTCGATGTAGTTCAAAGATAGCCCTTTATTGATGAAGTAAGGTATCTTTTCTAACGGGATTACATCATCTGTGGATGGAACATCAGTGTGAGAAGCCACATACTTGGCCAGTTCTGGTTCTTCTTCGGCCACCCCTTGTATAAATGAAGACTGAGAGGATGACTTGGGCAACTTGATCATCAGGGGTTCTGCTGGTGGAGCAGAACGTGGAGTCCTTGGCAAGCTAGCGACACCCAGTTTGGTACTTGATGCTGGACGGGGAGTTGTTGGCTCGCTAGAAGCCCCCGACTTTGTATCAGGGTGACGATTCTTTTTGGAAAAATGTATCGCCATTGGCTTGTCAGAGGGATTGAGCTTCTCCGTTTGTGGCTGGCCGACTCTAGGCAGTCTGATTGTCAGTGGCTCCGTCATGGGTCTTGGTGCTTGGCCGGACCTTGGCAGTCAGATTATCATTTGCCTCTCTTGTGCTGAGAGGCTGATTGCATCCTTACGCAGAGCGGCCGTAAGGGGTACGGTCTTGCCAGGCTTGCGAGCTTGAAGGTGGATCGTCAGAGGTTCTTCTGATCCCGTTGCCGTCTCAGTTTAAGCTTGCACATCTCCTTTGCCAAGGTGCCTCTTCGACTTTTCGTATAAGCAGGAGTCAGAGTAGTAGGATTCGACCCCTTTGAAGGGATCGATATCGGCAAATTCTGTCCTCACAAAGCCGTGTTTGTCAACATACTTGAAGCACTGGTGCAGCATGGAAGGCACGATCATGTAATCATGAATCCAAGGGCGCCCTAGAAGGATATTGTAGGAAGTGTCCGTATCTATGACATAACAGGTCACTTCTGACTGAAGATCGCCAATTTGGCACTTCAAGCGAATCTTCCCAATCGGGTAGCTCCTACCCGAATTGAAACCACTGATGGCGGTGCTTGTTGGCGTTAGACGATGCATAGGGATACGGAGATGATGTAACAGACCCTTCGGGATGATGCTTATGGAAGAACCAGGATCGATGTGCATCCGATCCACCTTTACGTCACCGATGTCCACTATAGTATAACGGACGATCGTGCAGGTTGGTTTTGATTAGCATATCCTGTGGAGTGAAGACAATGTTGGGCATCGCTCCTGTGCAAGCGCTGTCTTAGAGATTTGCAGGCGGACTCTCTCCCGTGAGGTTGACCTGAGCTAGATATATGTCGACATTCTGGAGTGCGTCACTCAAAGCCACTCGAACATCTTTGGAAAGTCTCAGGAGCTCGTATAATGACAATTTGGCCGGTATGTTGGCCAATTGTGCCAGGATGTCAAAGTTGTAGGGCCTTTCCAGCCTGTGAGGTGCCTCTTTTCGGAGGGATTTGTCAAAGCGAGTCTCTTTCGGCCGAGGCTTGTCGGTCGTCGGAGGTTGGGAAGGTCCCGGAGCGTCAGCAATGGCCGGCTGATATTCTTCAGCCGAGTTATCTGGCGTAGGTTGGGATTGAGCACCAGACCGAGTGACGACAGCTGTGGCTTCTTCGACATCTGCCAAAATTGTGCGACAGGATCTGACTTTTCTACTCTCCTTCTTGCCAATGGGGAGTGGTACGGAGTGAGTCACCTCGGGTACCAAGTCTGGATGGACCCACATGATCTCCTCTCGTGATGTTGTGAGGGGCACCAGAACAACAGTCTGATCTCGAGGAGGTGGTTAGCAATCTCCATCGTCGCCTGCGGGATGGGTACTACGCCATCTTGAGTCTCTGTCGAAGGGAAGCTGCCAAACTATTCGGATACCATATTTGCTGCCACGGTCACCTCTTCTAAATCAATGGCCAGAGCCTTCGAATCGATAAGATGTTGGATGTATTGCTTTAGTTGGTAGCAGTCATGTGTAGCATGGTAGACGTAGCGATGGTAGTGACAGTAGTTTGGGCTCTCTATTTCTGTCGCCGAGGTTCCCATCTTGGTGGAGGGAGCTGAATTCTATCTTCTTGTATGAGCATGTCCAAGATGGGCTTGACATGGCCGTCTTCGAAGGAGTAGGTTATTTGCGGCCATTGCTTGTCTGCCGGTTTTGACTCAGGTTCTGGGCTGTGTCGGCCACCATAGCCTGTTTGCCATTGTTGTCCTAATTGTTGGAGGAGTTACCACCATTGTTGTTGTTGGTATTGGGGCGCTTGCCTTTGTCCTCTCCCTCCGAGATATGCAATCCCAGTTGGCGAGCCTTCTTCAACCTGTCTTCGGTGCTAGTGGCACTGATGATAAACATTTTCCAGTCCTTAAATTGACTTTCGCCCATCCAGAGGCTGATTGTTGGGAGCAGTCTCTTTTGGCAAATTTCAATTAAGGAGGAATCCGGATTACCAGACGGCAACTTCATTGCGGTTTGGCAAAACCGCTCAATGTAGTTCCTTGTCAGCTCCTTCTCCCCTTGAACGACGTCCATGAGGGTGGACATTGTGACTTCCTGTCCCACTTCATAGAATCTCTCCAAGAACATGCGCTTGAAGCTGGTGAAGGAGTGGATGCAGTTGTCTGGCAGGTTACGGTACCAGTCGAAGGCGACCCCTTCCAAGGCCCCGATGAATAATCGTGTAAGGATGGCATCGTCATGGTGCAGATGGTCGGTGGTGACCTCGAAGTAAGTGATGTACCGACTTGCGGAGGTCTTTCCATCGTATGGATTGATATGAAATGGTTTATACTCTGGTGGGAAGGGAACATCTCTCCACGCAGCGGGATACGGTTGTCGTATCCTGAGGTCTTGGCAGTTTTCTCGGGCGTGGAACATGGCTCGGAGCTCCTGGACTACTCTTCTTGCCTTCCTGGCCTCGTCTGTAGCGGTAGGAGCCGACATTTCAGGAGGATTATTGCCCGGGTTCGTTGCCGTTGAGTTCGAGTTCGCGTTGACCGCGGGACCCAAGTTTGTTTGGCTAGCCGTCCCTCCTTGCAGAATAGGGAGGGCTGCTTTGATCTCGTCCACCGATTTGACCAAAGTGCGCAGTATGGCCTCCAGAGTATCGATGCGTTGACGATCTCTGGGACCATCTTGTTCGTCGTTTGTCATGAATGCCATCCTCACATGAGTAGAAGTGAAAGGGACGGTAGATGACGTGCCCTCCGAATCATACTCCTGTACCGAGAAATCATCGGGGTAAGTGGAAATGTTCTCCTCTGGTTCGGACTCAGAAAGAATAGTACCCCCAGCTTCAGAGCTTGCTTCATTTTGAGAGTCGTAGACGTCCTCGGGGACGTCGGCACCTGCTATATCTGATAGAAGAGTTATTTCCCTGGGCTCGTCTCCTTGGAACATTAGATTGTCATGGATGTTCGGAGGAGTGCTACCCCCAGTTCTAGCGACCCCCAGTGATGTGGATGATGAATCTCCCACTGTAGCAGATTTTGTCTTCGAACGGGTACCTTAGAAAACTTCGGTGGTGGACAACCGTTTAGACGATAGTTTTTTAGTCACAGTGGTTGAAATCTTCGGGCTGGAAACGTTTATCTTCTTTCCTCTCCCATCGGCAGGGATTTTCTAAGTAGAGTTGCAAGAGACGACGGGAGTCGTCTCTTCCCCTGAGCTCGGCTGTTGTAATCTTTGGAAGGAGGACTGCCGGTCTTCTCGGACCGTCGTACTGTTGCAACAGTAGTTGATGTTGACTTGGGTGCAGTTGCGTTCGTGGGAGGACTCTTTGCATACCGAGGCCTCTTCTCTTTCCTTACGTTTGTGGAGGATAACCTCACGCAAGTCAGATGGGTCTGGAACGACCATGTTTGCTCCCTGGGTTTTGGGAGACTTTTTGGAACCATTCTGTCCGTATGCCGCCGGGGGCCGGTCTCGAGTGGTTCTGTACAACTTTCCATCAGAGGCCCGCATAACGGTATGTAGAACGCTCAGATGGTCAGAGGTCAGGACAACAGAGTGAGCTTGCCAAGCTCATGCAGTCCTAGACTTCTTCACTCTAGTGTGCAAGGGCACATAGTAGGAAGAGTCTAAGTGGTATTGCAGATAGTCAGACATATTTTCTCGGGAGCATGAGAGATCAGGACCATAGGATAGGCGATCGAAGACTGAGCCTGAGCCGCGTGGAGCGGGCAGCATGCGGCTGGAATCAACAGTCTTGATGCGGCTGGCAATCGTAGCCGCATGGGCTTTCTTCATGCGGCTGGAAGTCTCGGCCGCATAAGTATTCTTCATGCGGATGGCAGTTTTGGCCGCATGAACATCTTGCATGCGGCTGGCAATCTTGGCCGCATGAGTGTTCAACCTGCGGCTAGTGCCTTTGTTCGGCTTCTTCATGGAGTACATAGAATCACTTTTTCCCCCTACAAGTCCAGCATCGTAGTGCTTTTCTCTGCCGGATTTGGGGACATCAGAGTCTTCTATGGCTTGAAGTGGGGCCTCATGAGAGTTGCCTTCGTCGTCTTGGACAGCAGAGAGTACTTCGTCCAGAGCTTGGGGAGGAGCAAATGATTTTGGCCTCCACTCCCTGTGAGCTTTCTTTGTGCGGGTTCGCTTCTGGACCGGGCCAGCGCTCCTGTCGGAGAGCATTTCTTCAAACGCTTGTTGGTCGAAGCGAACGACCATCTTCTGTTGTGTGGAGGCAAGTTTGGCTGCATCCGATTGCATCACCAACTTCTCAGCCGTGGAGAAGTTTGTCCCCAGCAGAGTCTCCATTGTGTTTGCCATGAATTATAAAAGAACAGAACAATTACATCGGAAGACTGGACTTTTACTTCACAATACAAACTTTGCTCGTACAAAGAAAGCCTAGGGATGAAAACCTAGGTACAGCAATCTAAGTACAATTGTTTAGTTTTTCTGGGGGGTGACGGTAGAGGCTCGGGAAAGCGACGGCAGCTCTGCCTTATTCCTTGGACGATCGGATGCAGCCTTGGCTCTGGTGAAGAAATGCTCTTGGACGTGTGGGGAGAGTCCCTTGCGCTTTCGGTCGCTAGATCTCTGGGTGTCTCTGTAGTGCTCTCTCTCTCTCTCTCTTCTCTACTCTCCTCTCCTGAATTCTCCCGTCTCTTCTCTCCTCTTTTGCAAGGGAATGGCACCTTGCTACTTATAGAAGTGGGGGTGTCATCATTAGGGTTTTCAAATGATTGCCTTCTTGAGAAGTCGGCGGTTAAGGATCAATTAATCTGGGCCACTCATTCTGATTATAGCAAATCTAGGTAATTAATGTGGATTGCATCAAATCTCTGTGGGCAATAAATATTGATTGCCATGAATCTTCGTGATTTGTGATAGCCTGCCACGTGTCCAATTTGCTTGATTTGATTTGATCTGGGCAATTATGACGATTGCAACAAATCTAATTTTGTTAGAATTTGTTAGCACCCATAGTTCCAGGGAAGATAAGACTGCCACGTGTCACAATTGTAACGAAGAGCGCCACGTGTCTCAACTGGACTGTCCTGGCCAAGCTGCATATGGGAGGGTCCTCTCAGCCGTATGAAACATGCAGCCGTATGAGGACGGATAGCCGCATGTGGATGGGCAAACCCACGTGGATAGGCAGCCGCATGGGAATAGGCAACCGCATGCAGATAGGCAGCCGCATGCAGAGGGACAGCCGCATAGGGATGGGCAGCCGCATGGGGATAGGCAGCCATATGCAGATGGGTAACCGTATGGGGACACAGACAGGCAGCCGCATGTAGATGGGCAGCCGCATGGAGACACGGACAAGCAGCCGCATGCAAATGGGCAGTCGCATGGAGTGGCCTCGAGACTTGGTAGATTTTGCCAGCTGTAAGGAGATCTTCTCCTCTTTCTTAGGATCACGCCATCATGTCAGTCATTATTGCATCTTTATGTCAGAGCTGTCATAGCTGTTTCTTGTCAGAGCAGTCGTCGGGGCATTAAATGTAGCCAAATGTAGGAAAGAACTGTTGAAGGCCACGTGGCTTCTTTCTGAGCCGCATGGATCTATCCGAGCCGTAAGGAACCCTGAGCCGCATGGACTTATGAGCCGCATGGGGATCCTGAGCCGCATGGGGATCTTTCTGTCGGAGCCGCATAGGTCTTTCTTTATTCTTTTCCATGCTTCTACAAGGACGTATACTCTGAGAGATCACCTTTACAAGAATGATATCAGTAGTGGAATTAAGTGTTGGAGGAGATACTATCAGAGTATACGTCCTACTCAGATGGGTCTCTCACCGTTACTATTTTTTCTGACAGCATGGTGGATGTGCTCCGTCAACAGAATCTTGCTCCGAGCCAAAACTTTGCTCCGGAGCTCAAGTGGACATCCTTCGTGTAGAGCTCGAGCGAGAGGTTCCTGACAGCATGGTGGTCTCCTTTGTCAAAGAATTTTTGCTCGTCCCACAACCAATTATTGGACGAGCAAGAATCCTTTGACAAAGGAGACCACCATGCTGTCAGGAACCTCTCACTCGGGCTCTACACGAAGGATGTCCACTTGAGCTCCGGGGCAAAGTTTTGGCTCGGAGCAAGAATATGTTGACGGAGCACATCCACCATGCTGTCAGAAAAAATAGTAATGGTGAGAGACCCATCTGAGTAGGACGTATATTCTGATAATATCTCCTCCTTAACACTCAATCCCACTACTGATATTATTCTTGTAAAGGTGATCTCTCAGAGTATACGTCCTACTCAGATGGATCTCTCAGAGTATCCTCTCCGGTTGGTTGTCGTATCATCATTGCCGAGGGATGAGGGTCGGAGGACAGTCAACTTTATCTACGGCTACATAGTTTTTGCCTCGCCAGTCGAATGGCTGCAGGGACTATGTCCTGATCACCATGTCGTAGTCCAATACAATCTAGAGATTGACACAGTACTAATTCATATATGTAGTCCAATACAAATAGTCTAATACAAAAACAACCCAATACAAATAGTCCAATACAAATAAGTTAAGTAATAGCTAATGAGAACCACGCAGCTCACGCAAAAGCTCAGTGATACGATCACGCAACCACCTCGAATAAGTGGGATCGATGGCGTTAGGAGAGATGTAGTCCCTTGCAAGTACTGCATGAATAGAACTTCCGGTCTCATTAGCTACCGGTGCTGGATGAATAGAACTCCCGGTCTCACTAGCTACCTGTGCCACTTCCTCCTTAACAGTAGGAGGAGCCACCTCAGTATTCAATGTTTCCCTCAAATGACGTGCCGCTCGTCGGGTCATAGGTGCCATCTGGTAAGATCGATATTCACAAATAATATAATTATAACATAAGCAAGCTAACTAAAGGAACCATCATGTCGTTTGAGTACATTTACGAAAGCAGATAAAAGACAGAAGCAAGCTAAATAAGGTTTAGTGTGTTTGTAGGTGTTAAAGTAAATGTGCATCAATGAACCAGTGAGGGTCTTTGGGTTAGTGTCTAAGTGACATTAAGTTGTGAGAGTGTGTCTTAGAGTGTGGCCAAGTCAGTATTCAGAGAGGGTTTAGTTCTGAGATCAGAACTGAGTAGGGAGATGGGGAATGTTTGGCTTAGGCCTTAGGCCTTGATTGCAGGTAAATGTAAGTAGCTCGGGGTTGGCTTCAGGCCAGTGCAGGCAATGCAAGCTAGTACATTTGTATATTGGCCACAGCAGTGGCAAATTAGGCCAGGCAGTAAGGAGTGCAGGGAATATGGGGAGTGCCTTGGCACATGGCCTTGGCATGGGCTTTAGTCACTTGGCCATAGGACTGCATCAGTCAGGTAAGTCACTGTATCAGTAAAATCAGTTAGGATACATTAGTATGTATCAATGCATTGGATTTGTGTGTGTCTAAGTATAAGGTATCAATTAGTAAGGTGAGTGTTCAGAGGATGAGAGTTTAGAGTGGTTAGGGTAAGGCAATTTGCCTATTAGGAGTAGGCCATCTTGGGCCAATAGCATAGGCAGATTTCAGTCAGTAAGTGATATAACTGTCAAGTGATAGTGGATATCAGTCCTAGTATCCCAAGTATCAGTTAAGAAGTGTGTGTGTGTGTGTGTGTGTGTGTGTGTGTGTGTGTATTAAGAGTGTGAGCATTTTATGAGTGAGTTCCTTTGTATTTGGGTGAGCTATTTGAAAATAGAGAAATGAAGAGAGAATGGGGCTACTGTCATGAAGAGAAGGAATATTAGTTGGTGGCAGTCCTACAATCAGTGAGGATATGGGTACTATTTTGAGTGTTCAGTTGTATGAGTATCTTGTGTTGGTGTCTTTGGATCAGTAAAATGAGGGTGTATTATGAGTTAGTATTTTATTAGAAATTAGGATACATGAGTTAGAGAGATCAGTAATCTAAGTATCAGAGTTAGTGATCAGTTGTATGAGAGTTGTGTTAGAGTGTCAGTTAGTATCTTTGAGTGTTCAAGAAACTTCGTTTCCTGTGACTGATCAGTGAGAGTGAAAAACGTGTAAACCATAGTGAATGTATCAGTGTTTAGGTGAGTTAACTGTTCTGAGTTGGTATTGGTGACAGTGGGCTTACTGTCAAGTATCAGTGAGTGTCCCTGTATCAGTAGGTTAGAGGAGTGTCTTAGTGTGTTTAGAGGGAACCTAGTGTTTAGTTGAAAGGAGGTACTCCCTACTACAGATAAGGTTTATGTAAGGGCCTTTAGGCTGTTGCATTTATCCAAGGGTAACCAGTACTTGGCCAATGGCCTATGTTCAAGTGAGAGGGCATGGTCCTTGAGCCTTGGGTGTACTGCAGGTGGCTTGGCCACCATTACAGGAATTGGGGACAGGGAATTCACCCATGTTGAGCCACCCAGTGGCAAGTAAGTGTGGTTGACCTACAGTAGGAAGGCAGCACCTTGCCTAACCTCGTGGCAGGGCCTCTTGGTCAGGTCCTATTAGGACCAGAAAGGGTGTTGTAGGTAGTACAAGCACTGTACTGCAGCAAGGAAGGTTTGGCCCTCTAGTGGCAGGCTGCACTTGCATTGCAGCATAGGTTGCTTAGTAGTAGTAGCAGAAGTTGCACTAGCAGCACTTGGCCATGGCTTGGGTTTGCCTAGAATGTGTTGGCTACTGGGTTTATATTTGTATGAGTGCTCTTGAGAGCTTTTGGTTTTGGCTAATTTGGCCTGTAGCAGAGCAGTAGCCAATTGGCCGCTGTTCATATCATGGTGTGTGTGTGTTTGCCTAGAATGTGTTGGCCACTGGGTTTATATTTATATGAGTGCTCTTGAAAGCTTTTGGTTTTGGACAATTTGGCCTGTAGCAGAGCAGTAGCCAATTGGCCGCTGTTCATATCATTGTGTGTGTGTGTGTGTGTGTGTGTGTGTGTGTGTGTGAGGTTCGGAGCTAATATAGGTAATGAGACATACCTACTGTTAGAGAGGGCTATATATATATATATATATATATATATATATATATATATATATACATACATATATATATATATACTCCCTCCATCACCGCCGGACCCCGCGACAGCCGACAGCCGGCCCACCCCCCACCCGAAACCCTACCCCTGCCCCGAAACCCTAAACCCTACCCTGCCCCCCGCCCTCAACAACCTCCACCACCCCGCCGGCCCGAGCGACAGCAGACCCACCCCCCACCAACCCGAAACCCTAAACAGAGAGAGAGAGAAAGAGAGAGAGAGCATATCTGAGAGAGCGATATCCCGTCGGAGAGAGCTTCGTCGGAAAATGGGGTTCCCGCTAGCTCATCGGAGAGAGAGAGAGAGAAAGGGAGAAGAGAGAGTTTTTTGGGGGGAATGAACCCCCCCTCCGTCGGTTCAATTTAAGTTAGGTTACAGTATTTAGCAACGAATTACCGACGGATATATCTGTCGGTAGGTAGTCGCTAAATACCCACTAGATTACCGACGGAACGTCCGTCGTCACATAGACGCTAATTTATCACGCCATTTATTTCAGATTTTCCTGCCATAATTTGCGTCATATCAGCGACGGACTTGAATCTGTCGCTAAATCTTCGTCAAGTGAGCGACGGAGGTACGACTGATTTTGACGCAAAAATAACTAAAAAAATATCCATTGCTTTCTGACGGTAGCAAGTCACAAGGAAGTCGCGAGACCGTCGCTAGGGCCGACGCATACTATCCGTCGCTAATCTTCCATCGCCAAATTGCTGTATTTTAGTAGTGGAAGAAGAAGAATAGCAAGAGATGAAGTTTAGGTAATTGTTTTTTAATTATTTACTTTTAATAAATAGTTATTAATATTTGTTAATCTATATTTTAGAATATTTAATAATATTTTTTTTGAATAGTTAGTGTTATTTTAATTGATATTATATTGCTTAGGGTTAGATATCCCTAAACCTAACACTAACATAGCCATAACCCTAATCATTTTTATAACCCTAACATAACCATACGCCTAACATAACTATAACCCTAACATTAATCCTAGCCCTAACACTAAAATAACCTTGACCCTAACCATAACTATGGCCCTAACCCTAACACTAACCATAGTCCTAATCCTAATATTAATTATAAAACATAAACCCTAATCCTTATACTAAAACCTAACCCTAACCCTAATAACCCTTAAATCAAAAATATCTAGCTAGCAATATTATTTTGATAACGGTCATTTTACAGATGACTTGTCAAAATGACGGACGCATACTAGGTGGACCCATTACTCCCGCCATTATCTAGCAGCGAGAATCTCATATATTTTGTCTGGTATTTTTTGGACAAATAATCTAAGTTTTAGTTAATTGACATTATTAGTGTTAATTCTATTAAAATGCACTAACAAGATTTACATATAATATATAGTTATATGATAACACAAAAGTAAAATTACGAGAGTATGGTGAGTGTTGGTCATCATGGGAGCTGACTATAGGCCAATAGGCCTAGGTGAAGATTTTCGGATTTCACTATGTTGACACTATACGTATTAGACATCACGACAGAGACTTGACATTAAGTGTCACTGAGCGATAGTAGCCCCAACATAACACATTCTACTTGTCGAAGCAATGATGCTCACGTTAGCTGATGTGGCACAGACTTTAGGGTTACCTATTACTGGTAACCTTAGATATTTGGACTAGCAGTTATCTCATTCCGATCTCATTAGGACATACTTGGTGAGGAGCCGCTATCTGATTTGGGAGCAACCACAAGGGTAGACTCACTTGGCTATGGTCTACTATCATGTATATTGACTGCATCAATTATACAACACTTTCTGCAAATGATTCATAGGTGGCTATTCTTTATATTAATTATTGTTAATGTTTATGTACTATAGCTAATATCAATATTTGATCATGTTTTTAGGTTATTTGATGCAATAGAGCTTACTTACTTCGCCTATTTGATCCTTTCTATTTCCAAAAGCAATAGAAATAAGGTGAATGTGTGCCTACTACCATTTTTAGATTATGGTTTAGGAACTTACCCACAACATGCATGGGATGCATCATTGTTAGCTCATTTATACCACTTGATAATGAGTTTTATGAGTATTGGATCGGAAGGCATCACAAAATATATGTGGATGTATAACATTTATACATGTAAGCATTTAAAATAGTTTTGTTAATATATGTTATAACATTATATAATTTTTACCATTTTATTTGTGTTTTTCTTTGCAGTTATGGTCCTATGAGAATTTTAGTATTGGTAGGCCAGTTAGCTGATATAGTGATGATGATCGAGTATTTTCGGGAGGCACTCAGTGGAATACGGATAATATAGAACCACATCATTGTGTCTACGTGGTGGTTTCGATTTACCGAGGCTAATTTAACACATTAAACATCTATGAGGCAAGTTAGGTAAATATTTAGTTAATATTTTTCTTCATAATTTGTGGTATATGACTAATTTATTAATTTTTGAATGTCAAATAGGTACAATGGCAACCCCATAGTGTACCACATTTGATGATATACAGTGCATGTGCCGATAGTATCCATAGATATTATACCATGTACCATGGACATGTCATGTTCATCTACGGCTAGGACTATAGGCTTAGGTTAGCCATACTACTACAAGCCTGCGACTATTTGAGAAATAGGATTTGAGGATACATCCACAGCTCAGACTATAGGCTTCTCTAGGGTCCTTTCAATATGATTGCTTTTGTACTATTCCCTTCCAGCATGATTACTTCCGCGCTTTGATTTAACCATTCCCATATTGACTTCTTAGTTGATTCTTCTCATTTATTTATCTGAAGTTATTTGAAAAAATATCTCATGTATTTGGATAAGGGCAGGTTTGGGATCCCATATTAATTAGCAAGATAGAAACGTACTACAACTATCTGTTAAATTATGAAACTAGGAGATTTTGCAACCAGATGCATGCTGGCGAGACAGAACTTCAGGTGACGTGATCACGAAGATATATGGTTGTCAAGTTTTAACTAGACTACGTCATATGCATCTATATTGGCTTAATACCGTTCTCGAAAACATTTCTACTATCTTCCTGTTCTGCTTGATCCTAACCTTGATTTATGTTTGTATGGTTTGTTCAACCCAACCCTAGGACCTTGCTACATTTTCAAATCATTAGTGACTAGGATTAGAAAATCCTATAAACGAACCTTTTATTGGAGTTGAATAAATTTATTGAATGATTATGATTGAAGTATGATAAAAAGGGTATAAGACTTGAGGGTATGCCAATAGTAAGTACTAGATTAAGATAAGTTTTTATTATCCTTACGTGCACTTAAATTTAGCAAAGGTAATTGTGCGCAGTTAAATTTAACAATCTCCAGTAATTAAATAGTTGACTTATACATCATTTGAGATAAATAAGGAGAACCACCATATATTAAATTTTAAGGGAGGTAAATATTATGAATATGGAATAATAAGAGTAGTTATGTATGGCTCATAGTGATTCCTAACTTAGGATTGAGGCTAGAAAGCTCTACATCAATTTTGAATATTTTAGGTGATTAGTGGGAGATGTGTCCGAAGCTAACTATTAGGTTATAATTAGAGGAATTCATTGGTAATCTAGACTTTGAAACCATAGAAGCTTGAAGAGTAGCAAATAAAAATGAACGACGGTAAGAAATAAATATTTGAGGAATAGTAAGTTAAATTCTTAGAAGATTACTATTAGGGATTATTGATTTTTGACGAATGGATATGAATGAG
>JANAVB010032018.1:3081951-3184451 GCA_029216955.1 Iris pallida
AAATAGGATCCAAACATCCAAGTCTACACAACCAACAAATATCCAAGTCACAAATAAAGGATCAAACAAACACAAACAAACAGTCCGTGTCACGACCCGCACCCTAAAGTAAGGGCACGAGACGTGGGTACGTCCAGCCTACACCGCAGTATCAATGGTAGAACGCAGTCCTAGGTCAACATCTAACAATACAAAGGTACCTGTACAGTATATACTCTCCGAATGGAGGTGACATAGCAGATACAGTCTCAATCACAACTAAGGTAGAGCAAGATAAAAGATAGGTAAAACATAAAATCCAAAAGAGATACAGCAGATAGAAGTCTAAGTGTCTAAGATACACAAATCCAGAAAACATCTCAAAGCTCAATACAGTAATCCATAAAGTGAATACATCTCAAGACAACTGAAATAACTATCAATACAACCTCTACTGTGTCTCCTCTAGGCTAGTAGACAACCTCTAGACTATCAGTAAAATTTATCAACAGGTCCAGTCAGGACAGGAGCGAGCATAATACATCTCAACAAGTCATAGCAGGAAAGGAAATATAATCATGCTAGAGAATAAAATACAGGAAACTGAAGAATATCATAATGTAAAAGAGAGACTGTAAGTAAATATCTATGATATATATAAAAGATAGACAGTGCTAGTGATTCAGAGTACAGGATAAACATGTGAATGGCTAAGGACTGATTCATGATTACACTACGGAATTGATTCATGATTACACTACTTGGAATTATTCACATGTTCATTTATACTCCTCCATCCCTAATCAATACACAAGGATCCAGTCAAGTTACGTTAAGATTCATGATTATACTACGCTTCCCATAAGGGTGATTCATGAATTGATTCGTGAAGGCTCGGTGATCATGCGGGTACATGAGTCACTAGCTGATTCCTGAAGATTCATGATAATAGAAGCATGAGATACGTGATGTAAGTGGAACACACGGGACAAAAGTATCCGATGCTTCCGAGAGGGATAACATCTCACGAAGGGATCCATATAGTACCAATCCGTGTTACCAACGTGTCAGCATCAAGTAAGATAATCTAAAGCAGGAAATATAATCCTAAGCAAGATATGAAATGATCAGAGAATGTACTCGCCTGCTATCTGAATGTCCAAAGAAAATGTACTGTCCGAGGAAAGGTATCTGGCTCCTATTTAGAACAGCACAAGTCACAACGAGTCCAAAATGGTAAAATAAAGCTCTACTATGCATTCTACATGATTCTAGGTCATTCTAGGTCAAAGTCAACTCTTGGTCAACTCTGGTCAACCGTACTAGTCAAACTAGGTTAACTAGGCAGTACTAGGTCTAAACCTAGACTAACAAGTCTCATTAGGCCTAACCAAGCGTAGACTATCACTCACACAAAATCACAAAGCTACACAAGTTATCAAAACACATTACATATATATTTATATATATTTTTATTACAAGCAAAGTACATAAAGACAAGGAGTGAGTGATACATGAATGTGGATATGGCAATGTGTACATAGCAGTACAATGTGTTCAAGTGTGAGGGGGTGTCACGCCCCACTACCGAAGTACGGAGACGGACTAGGCCAGCTACTCCATATGAGGTACGTAACGTCATACGGCGATCGTGGCTGTCGAGAGACTAGGGGGTACATGCTACAATCAAGTCTCCTATGGTCCCACAGAGTTCTATGTCTCAATCAATCAAATCACATCAGCAATTAAATGAATATTAAAGATAAAGCAGTAAGGCGTCCCCGACGCTTCATCAAAATGATCATGAGAGACTAGCTTTATAATTTAGCTATCTCAGAGAGTCAGGAGTACAAAATTATACACAGCTGTAGTCTGTTTATTTATAATTCTGTACTGACACAAAATATCAAGTAACCCGGCTAATAGGTGCCGGTGGCTAAACGCCGCACAAAGTAAAGGCAGGAGTGGTGGAGAAGAAACCCACTCGAGTCCCCGAACCGCCATGCTCCTAGTATGCACCATGGATGTCAGGAAGGAAGATCGTGTCTTCCGACTCTGCTACAAGATCTGGCCAAACAAAACCAGCGGGGTAAGCCCCGAATAGCAAGTACCGCCAAAGGGGCACAAGAGTTAAGATTAAAAACCCAGTTAATAGAATGATTAATAATAGCAATACTTATGCTACTATTATAGGGTAGCGCAACATCCTCGAACCCATATGGCACCCTTACAACCAAACAAGGACAAAAGGTGCCGCATGGAGTCGGGATGTGTCGTACTCTATAACTTTCACATAAGTTTAAAGGTAGAAACAATAAAATCTCCTGATCGTAACTTCGGTCGATAGCCTATCATAGCACAATAACCAACCCAACAATCAAACAAGAATATGGGTTGGATCATGTACCATGATAGACCATGTTCCTCAGTCATTCACAGAAGTAATACTTCACAACCAGAATAAGTCTTCCGTTCATAACTTCGGTCCACAGCCTGTCATAGTAGGATAACCAACCCAACAATCAAACAAGAACATGGGTTGGATCACGTATCATAACAGTCCGCTTCCCTCAGTTATTCGCGGAAGGTAAATAGGATACAAGCAAATCGTTTTTACGGCCAATCAAGTCTACGAGTTTCTAGTGGGACGAGGTTATCCTCGCGTCATGTTATTAGAAATCCTCAGATCGTATCTTTCCAGCAAGGCTAGCCAACCCAGGGGTTCGCGTAGACAGATATCATTGAGCACAGGTCCCTCGTAAGTCCACCTTGCCAAGACATATAATATATAGCAAGAATTAATCGGATACAGTCATCCACTCGTTGCAGATGACACAGTATCCGTGGAGACCAGCCGGCACGTCGAGACAATATCTCAAGGTGGCTGGTATAACACGATCTCGGGATTCTGCCCTCCCCATGCATCTAGTATATTTAGTTTCCTAGTTTAACCCTAGGTGAAATCTTGGACTCACATGCTGTGGCCTGCATGATTATCCTCCTAAAAGTCGTACTCAAGTACGAGTACCCCAAGAGAGGATCCATGTCAATCAGTATGTCAACATGTTCTACCCTCCTTAGTGTAATGCATCATTGTAAATACGCCACGTGGAGTTACGAGTCATTTGTCGAGCATGAACAAGAACTGGGATATTCAGGGACATGTATCAGGTAGGAACACTTTGTTTACCGGGGTGACATTAGTGCTCATATCATGCTCAGGACAAAAGGCGTAAGGATATATAGCACACACAAACATTTACATATATATAAGCAATATAATATATATATATATATATATAAAGTATAGGGAGTCCATGTCAGAGTGCGCTGGGTCAGAGTGCGCTGGGTCCAAGCGCGCAGGGGATCAAGTGCGCAGGGATCAAGTGCACAGGGATCAGAGCGCGCAGGGATGAAGCGCGCAGGGATCAAGCGCGCAGGGGATCAAGAGCGCAGGGATCAAGTACGCAGGGATCAGAGCGCGCAGGGATCAAGCGTGCAGGGATCAAGTGCGCAGGGATCAGAGCGCGCAGGGATCAAGTACCTAGCGCCAAATGGCGCTGGGCCACGAGAGAGCTTCGCCCTTCGCTAAAAAGCGCTGGGCCACGAGAGTGCTGCGCCCTTCGCTAAAAAGCGCTGGGCCACGAGAGAGCTGCGCCCTTCGCTAAAAAGCGCTGGGCCACGAGAGAGCTGCGCCCTTCGCTAAGAAGCGCTGGGCCAGGGCTGCGCGCGCCAACTGCTACAGGGTCATCTTCTTTCTCTTGGCTGAGAGCAAGAACACCATGAGCCCTAAAACTTCTAAGGACCCTAAAATCCTCATCTTAAGCCCAAATTGGGACTTCTATAGGTCAAAATGGGGTAGAGCAAAATTCTCTACAACATGGAACACTCAAAACTTGAAAATAATAAAGTTTGCTAGATCAAAACCAAGAAAATTCGAAAATGATTAAAACTTAGATCTACAAAAATTAAAGCTTCAAAATGAAAAATTTCAAGTTCTAAACTAGTATAGAATGAGGAGAAGAACATTTTTGACAAATAATTTTGTAAGAAAACATGAACAAAATTTATGGATCCATCTCTTGAGCAAGTTGGCACTTGCCTTGGTTGGTGGAGGAAATAAATGAGAGGAGAAAGAATGAGAGAAGTTATATATATAGAATCTTGAACCCATGGGTTCATGATGAACCAGAGGGTTCATGATGAACCATTGGTGAACCAAGAATAGGTTACCCAAAGGAGCCAAAATTGTAGGCCCAAATGCAGAAAATAAATTATGAAATAATATTTTGTCGAATATTTTGGGAAATGCATGAAGAGATACAGCATAATAAATATCGTATAAATACAAGATAAATACAATTTATCGATTTATGTATTAAAATACGTATTCCAAGATTGGGGAGTGACAGGGGGTTATGTTAGAAGGATAACATTTAGCAAGGGTTCATTGTGTCACATAGAAGAAATAACATATAAAGCATAGGTTTAGCATGTGTGGGTGTTAATCATAACAAAAGGGTTTATTTATACATCAAAGGGTTTACTCATAACAGTAAGTAGGTTTTATGTGTATTCATGCTTGGGGTTACTGTCAACATGCAGAAGGGGGTTTTAACATATGAACATGGTGCTAAGTGCTAATATGGCATCATACATTCCTATCATGTTGGCATTCATATATAGCATACATTCATACTTGATTACGTTACTTACTTACATATGGATAATTGCATACATGTTTCAATACCTTCCATGACCCACATGCTTGCATTTCATCCATTCATTCATGCATTGCATTCATTCATTCATTCATGCACCTATACATACATATTTGAATACATTATATACTTTCATACATTATATCATTTATGCATACTCTATATTATATTACATTCTCTTAACACACACACACATATATATACACATGCATACATACATATTTGTACATACAAGGATACACAAAATGCATATGTCATATAGTAATCTTCTACTTAAAATCAATACTGTACAAATTAAGCATTCATTAAATTCTAGGATTAAAGTATGTTATATATCTTTGTGTTAGCTTTGCAAAACTTTAAACGGATCGTATTTTCGTGTCCGAAAGCTCCCCGAATCGCAAAAACACTGAAACACGTTCGTCTTTCGTATAGCTGATACTCAAATAATTATACAGAAAGTTTTAGAATGAATTTAGCTTATTAAAATATATATTTAGAAAGCTAACTTCGATACTGTTCTTTTAAAAAAAATGGGAGATAAATCGGAGTTTTAAGCTAAAAGTTATGACATTTCTAAGTTGCTATTGCTACTAAAAACGTGGATAAATATTATGACGAATTTAGGTAGTTTGAGACAAAAGAAACACAAGTATATAACATAATATATCAAGAACTCACTCTCTACACTAATATATATATATATATACGAGACACTATAGAATACATCTCCAATACAAAAATATGAGATTAAACATGTAATAATTTATTCACACATAACAACAACACATAGTGTGTCCAAATTTGGGGTTTTCCCACATGGACACAATAACACATCAAGAACACTCCTAAATGTCTCCAAATGGACCCAAAATAGACACAAATGGAGACACAACCATGGAAGAAATTCCTATGGGTTCAAAATATTCCTAAATGCATGAGGGTTTAGATTAGAGGGTAGATTTTACCTTCCGGGAGGTGAAATCTCAAGAACTCCTTCCGATACGACACCGACACAAAGGGATCTCCAAATAGACACAAAACAACGCAAACTCCTCCCAAACTTGGCTAGCACCTCTTCTTGCTTGAGTAGAGAAGAAATGGAGAAGACTGGATGGAGGAATGGGTTGATTTGGAGATGAAATCAATGGAGATTCTTCTCAAATTTCGGGAAGAAGTTAAGGAGATAAAAAAAAGAGGCTAAGAACAAAATAAATGATGACTCATTCCCCTCCTTTGGTGGCTGGCCATATTGGCTATTTCTCTCATTTTGGCAAAGTCCAAAATGCCCCTCTTGTCCCATTAGGTTCAACTTAAGTTAGGTTAGGGCTTGGGACTAAAATAAACTAGTTTGAGTCTCAAAATAACCCAACCTAGTCATGAACAATTAGCCCAACCATACTAACTTAAATATTGTCAAATGTGGCCCATGTCTAACTAATGAGTGGGTCCACACTAGAGTCGAAGCTACCTCGGCTCTCCGATACAAGTCGGATTGAGTTGAAATTCGAACCCGACTCAAACAACCACAAAACAATATCATAAATAATAAAATAAATAAAAAAATATTCAAAAATGAAAAATGACCAAAATATCCCTATTTTTGAAAACTAGGGCTGACAAATCTATCCACCTTAAAAAAAATTCGTCCTCGAAATTAAAATGTTCATACCCCTTCTAGGTCAAACCCCCACAATCAAAGTCTCAGAACTTAAACAAATAATACGATTTAAAAGGACGACATACTGGGTCATGGCATATAGTGGTAGTGAAAGTCTCATCTAGGTATACTAGTCATGCTAAACCAAAACGGTCATAGGGTATCAAAACATACAAGCAATCATGGGTGTTAAACTGGAAAAGATACAGAAATAACAAATCATCAAAACTGTAAGGCAGTCTACCATCCTATATAAAAATTGGTACTTATCAAAAAAATAAAATAAAGATAACTACCAATTATCTATAAAGGGGTACAGAAAAAATCAAAATCAAAAGTTAAAGAATGAAAGTCAATTGCACTGAAATCCAATCACAATATATAGGATTCTCTTAATCCTGTTAAGACTAAATTGTAAGTTCTAAAGGTTATGTGGTTCGTGTGTGTATGGGTGTATGTGAACATGTTCATATGGTTAGATAGTAGGCATGTGTGTATGTGAAATATACATGAAAGTGTATAGGAGGATTTGGGTTTCAAAACAATAGCTATCGAGTTACACTACTCATGGCATATTGGTTAAACAATCTACAATACACAACCTATTTACTCATAACGTGCATGGCTAACCATATATATATATATAGATTTAGTTATGTATCTATATATATTATAACATGTATGCATAAACTCTATATATATTTATATAGATATGTGAACATAACATAGAGAGGAAGGGTTAGGTTTACATAGCAGTGTATACTAAGTTAGAGTGTGTGTATTCTTGTACAGGGTTATAGCTTTAGTATTGAAGGGTTAAACCCAGTTTTAGTTCAGCATTTACATACAAAATCTGAAAATAAGCTAACATTTAAACCAGTATAATATTAACATAATGCAGTTTCAGATTTTATGGGTTTGAACATCACAACCAAACTCAATGATCCCAACACAATCTAACATGATAGAGATAAAATCCTAACATACTATCCATACGTTTAGCTATGCATACAGTTCAATATTACATATTAAATCTGAAATTGAACAAAATATTTGAAATCAATGTAAAAATGTTAACATGTATTCAGTTTCAGGATTTTGGAAAAATTTGAACATCAAACCAACCCAATGTTCATCACAACCATAACCTAACATTGAAGAGTATGAAACCTAACATTATATCCATTCATACAACAATGTATACAGCTCAAAATATTACATCTAAAAACTACAAATTGAACTAATCACTTAGAATCCAGTATTAAGGATTAATATGCACATAGTCTCAGATTTGACAAGTTCAAACACAAAACTCAACCAATTTCTTTAAGAATTGAAACTCTATATATAAGATACATGTGCAGTGATGTAAACAACAACTAATAACCTGAAATTTACATTTAAAATACGAATTTATACTGAAAAAATAGAGAACTAGTCTCTGTTACTGTATTGTATCAGAAATATTGGGGTTTTGAGAATTCAACGTCAAAAACATATTAATGTGCATTTATATAGGTTGGTAATCAAAGTGTAGTATGTATACATGTCAGGCAAAGTATCTGTGTCCACTATATATATTCTCATGTCCCAATATAAAAATCAAATTTTATATCAAGACCAACATTTAGATTCCTACCAAGATTGCAAAGTAGGTGATTGATGTAATCAAGACAATTTTATTATTATTATTATTATTTAATACAAGAATAATAGCAAGAAGGAAATAACGATAAAATTTGTTCTGTTTATCTGTTTAAAAGAAGAACCCATTTTGAAACCAGAGCTATAATATCAAATCCAAGATAAGGTCTAGCAAAATCATCGATTCATTGTATTAAAAAGAAATTCATAGCAAGAAGTTACACAAAGGTTTATAATGACAGCTAAAGCTACTCCTACTCCTACTTCTAATTTAATAATAAGAAGCAAACAAAACAAAACAATAGAAAAATTTGTAGGACTGAAACAGAAGTAGAGAAAACATGTTCAAAAGCATTTAAGGTACAATCTGATAATCATATGCGTCTATCCAAAATTATGGTACTCTAAATCCTCGTCATACTAGTAAGCAAGGCTACGATAATCACAGAGTCCTCGACTTAGGCACATACCTCTAGAATCATGGTATTCAACATTTTCGCGATGCCGCTAGCTTGGCTGCGAAAACCTTAAATTACCACACCCGAGAAATATATCCAAATCAGACTATATGTCCTCACCATGCTGGCTAATGTGACTATAGAAGACTAGATTCCATAACTTAGATGACCTAGCCCATATAATTTTATCTTGACAAAAATTAAATTAAATCAACAATGGACACCCAAAAATCAAATTTATCAACGAACATCAAGATTCCAAAATGAACAAATCCATCAAATCATATAAATACAAACTCTGATGCAACAACTAACATCAAGATTCAAAATTCAACAATCATCCATCAAAATCAATAAATATAAACTCAAATTCAATAATAGAAAGTAAAGATAAATCAAATCAAGGGAAGAAGAGTTTTCAAATCGAAGTTAAAATAAGATTCTCAAGGGTCGTCCCAGGAATCTCGCAAGGGATCCTAACTGTGATTGAGTACCTTCAAAAATATATCCTAATCCTACTGCAGGCTGTAGTGGTACTCTAGTTCGAATATCACTACACAAACTCGACCTGCATGGGCCACCACTAAAAACGTGTCACGACCCGCACCCTAAAGTAAGGGCACGAGACGTGGGTACGTCCAGCCTACACCGCAGTGTCGGCGGTAGAACGCTGTCCTAGGTCAACATCTAACAATATAAAGGTACCTGTACAGTATATACTCTCCGAATGGAGGTGACATAGCACATACAGTCTCAATCACAACTAAGGTAGAGCAAGATAAAAGATAGGTAAAACATAAAATCCAAAAGAGATACAGCAGATAGAAGTCTAAGTATCTAAGATACACAAATCCAGAAAACATCTCAAAGCTCAATACAGTAATCCATAAAGTGAATACATCTCAAGACAACTGAAATAACTATCTATACAACCTCTACTGTGTCTTCTCTAGGCTAGCAGATAACCTCCAGGCTATCTGTAAAATTTATCAACAGGTCCAGTTAGGACAGGAGCGAGCACAATACATCTCAACAAGTCATAGCAGGAAAGGAAATATAATCATGCTAGAGAATAAAATACAGGAAACTGAATAATATCATAATGTAAAAGAGAGACTGTAAGTAAATATCTATATATATAAAAGGGAGGCAGTGCTAGTGATTCAGAGTACAGGATAAACATGTGAATGGCTAAGGACTAATTCATGATTACACTACGAAATTGATTCATGATTACACTACTTGGAATTATTCACATATTTATTTATACTCCCCCATCCCCAATCAATACATAAGGATCCAGTCAAGTTACGTTAAGATTCATGATTATACTACGCTGCCCATAAGGGTGATTCATGAATTGATTCGTGAAGGCTCGGTGATCATGAGGGTACATGAGTCACTAGTTGATTCCCGAAGATTCATGATAATAGAAGCATAAGATATGTGATGTAAGTAAAACACACGAAACAAAAGTATCCGATGCTTCCGAGAGGGATAACATCTCATGAAGGGATCCATATAGTAACAATCCGTGTTACCAACGTGTCAGCATCAAGTAATATAATCTAAAGCAGGAAATATAATTCTAAACAAGATATGAAATGATCAGAGAATGTACTCGCCTGCTATCTGAATGTCCAAAGGAAATGTACTGTCCGAGGAGAGGTGTCTGACTCCTATTTAGAACAGCACAAGTCACAACAAGTCCAAAATGGTAAAATAAAGCTCTACTATGCATTCTACATGATTCTAGGTCATTCTAGGTCAAAGTCAACTCTTGGTCAACTCTGGTCAACCGTACTAGTCAAACTAGGTTAACTAGGCAGTACTAGGTCTAAACCTAGACTAACAAGTCTCATTAGGCCTAACCAAGCCTAGACTATCACTCACACAAAATCACAAAGCTACACAAGTTATCAAAACACATTACATATATATTTATATATATTTTTATTACAAGCAAAGTGCATAAAGACAAGGAGTGAGTGATACATGAATGTGGATATGGCAATGTGTACATAGCAGTACAATGTGTTCAAGTGTGAGGGGGTTATGTTAGAAGAATAACATTTAGCAAGGGTTCATTGTGTCACATAGAAGAAATAACATGTAAAGCATAGTTTTAGCATGTGTGTGTGTGGGTGTTAATCATAACAAAAGGGTTTATTTATACATCAAAGGGTTTACTCATAACAGTAAGTAAGTTTTATGTGTATTCATGCTTAAGGTTACTGTCAACATGTAGAAGGGGGTTTTAACATATGAACATGGTGCTAAGTGCTAATATGGCATCATACATTCCTATCATGTTGGTATTCATATATAGCATACATTCATACTTGATTACGTTACTTACTTACATATGGATACTTGCATACATGTTTCAATACCTTGTATTACCCACATGCTTGCATTTCATCCATTCATTCATGCATTGCATTCATTCATTCATTCATTCATTGATGCACCTATACATACATATTTGAATATATTATATACTTTCATACATTATATCATTTATGCATACTCTATATTATATTACATTCTCTTAACGCACACACATATATATACACATGCATACATACATATTTGTACATACAAGGATACACAAAATGCATATATCGTATAGTAATCTTCTACTTAAAATCAATATTGTACAAATTAAGCATTCATTAAATTCTAGGATTAAAGTATGTTATAGATATTTGTGTTAGCTTTTCGAAACTTTAAACGGATCGCATTTTCGTGTCCGGAAGCTCCCGAAATCGCAAAAACACTGAAACACGTTCGTCTTTCATACAGCTGACACTCAAATAATTTTACAGAAAGTTTCAGAACAAATTTGGCTTATTAAAATATATATATAGAAAGCTAACTTCGATACGGTTCTTTTAAAAAAAATGGAAGATAAATCGGAGTTTTAAGCTAAAAGTTATGACATTTCTAAGTTGCTATTGCTACTAAAAACATGGATAAATATTATGACGAATTTAGGTAGTTTGAGACAAAAGAAACACAAGTACATAACATAATATATCAAGAACTCACTCTCTACACTAATATATATATACGAGACACTATAGAATACATCTTCAATACAAAAATATGAGATTAAACATGTAATAATTCATTCACACATAACAACACATAGTGTGTCCAAATTTGGGATTTTCCCACATGGACACAATAACACATCAAGAACACTCCTAAATGTCTCCAAATGGACCCAAAATAGACACAAATGGAGACACAACCATGGAAGAAATTCCTATGGGTTCAAAACATTCCTAAATGCATGAAGGTTTGGATTAGAGGCTAGATTTTACCTTCCGGGAGGTGAAATCTCAAGAACTCCTTCCGATACGACACCGACACGAAGGGATCTCCAAATAGACACAAAACAACGCAAACTCCTTCCAAACTTGGCTAGCACCTCCTCTTGCTTGAGTAGAGAAGAAATGGAGAAGATTGGATGGAGGAATGGGTTGATTTGGAGATGAAATCAATGAAGGTTCTTCTCAAATTTGGGGAAGAACTTAAGGAGATAAAAAAAAGAGGCTAAGAACAAAATGAATGATGACTCATTCCCCTCCTTTGGTGGCTGGCCATATTGGCTATTTCTCCCATTTTGGCAAAGTCCAAAATGTCCCTCTTGTCCCATTAGGTTCAACTTAAGTTATGTTAGGGTTTGGGGCTAAAATAGACTTGTTTGAGTCTCAAAATAACCCAACCTAGTCATGAACAATTAGCCCAACCATACTAACTTAAATATTGTCAAATGTGGGCCATGTCTAACTAATGAGTGGGTCCACACTAGAGTCGAAGCTACCCCGGGTCTCCGATACAAGTCGGATTGAGTTGAAATTCGAACCCGACTCAAACAACCACAAAACAATATCATAAATAATAAAATAAATCAAAAAATATTCAAAAATGAAAAATGACCAAAATATACCAATTTTTGAAAACTGGGGGTGACAGTCCTAACTAGGACTACTAGGGATCTGGTGCAGGAAGGGCACCGCCATGACGAAGGGATAAGAACAACTCATACTCCTCAAGTGAAATCGATACCGATGGAGCAGGCAGTAACGTCAGTGGAGTCGGTGTCGATGAAGAAGGCGGTGGAGGCAGCGGAGTCGACGTTGATAAAGGCGCACCCGGAGGACCAGCACGCTCCAACGCTGTAAGTCGCT
Organism: Iris pallida; assembly: GCA_029216955.1. Taxonomy (NCBI): domain Eukaryota; kingdom Viridiplantae; phylum Streptophyta; class Magnoliopsida; order Asparagales; family Iridaceae; genus Iris; species Iris pallida. The sequence continues at coordinate 3,094,613 of JANAVB010032018.1, forward strand.
GGTTGTATGAATCCATGGTAGATAACAGTCTATCACTGCTCTGGACCATCGAATCCGTCACCAATCTCAACCTATCGGTCATGGTCACATGTGCTGTCTGCAGCTTTGTCACCGTGCGCTCTAACCCTCCAACGCTGCGCTCTGTCCTCTCAGTCGTCTCCATGAGCTCCATAATGCTGCGGTCGAGCGCATCCAATCGTGCTAGTAGTACAGGATCGTCCGTAGAGTGCTGAGACTGCTTCTCGATCCGTCGTAGCAGGTCGTCACGGAGAAACTCCATCATCTGGTGGACTCGGGCAAACTTTTGGGACGGCTGTGGACCATGCACACTAGCAGGAGATGCCCTAGAGGACTGGGTCACAACTAGGTGCCATAGGATTCCATACCGTAGTACGTGATCCTATGGAGTCCACCAGCGGCGGTCATCCACAGCTCGTCCGCCGACGGAGCTTGAGTGGACTGCAAGGAAGTACCGGCCTCTCCTGCATTAGGTGCACTAGCAGCCGCCCGTTCCCGCAGCCTCTGATACTCGGCCTAGAAAGTATGGATAGTACTCTATAATTTTTAATTAATGTACTTATTATTACTAGCTACATGAATATTTATTTGCATCATATTTACTAAGTTATATTAAAATTGACACAAAGTATTAAATTAAGATAATGTATTGTAATACTTACATAGATCTGCTTGGCCCTCTCGTCAATAAGGCCTTTGCCCTTCCGATGGATGGCCAGGAAGATGGTCACCATGTCGGTGTTACCGACCTTTCTTACCTGTAATTAAATATATTATCTTAGTAATAATTTATCGAATTTGCATTAAAATAATATTTCTAAAAGAGAAAGACATACCAGACGACGGAAATGTTCCGTCATCGAAATCGACCCACCGCACCACTTCGAGGCATGTTGCCTAACCGCCTTGGCCTTCTCCGACTTCTCCTTGTACCTTGGCTCGTCGAATCGAGCCTTCATCGCATTCCACTGATCATGGGTGATCCAACCTTGGATCGGATTTCCTGCACGATCACGATCCTTCTGATCATTAATAGCATCGCGGATCAGCTTACAGCGACGGCAGGAAACATCTCCTCGATAAGCTCGGCCCGGTGCTGTGGATAAAAAAACATATCCTAGAAGAGCGTAAACCAAATATTTATCAGTTATATATAATATGAATTTATTATATGATTCATATTAAAAGCAAATCTATTTTAACCTTGAAGCGCGTAAACCAGTAGTTCTTTCTTTCGTCTGGAGCATCAGAGTAGTTAATCCATGGACCACCATAATTATGTCTCAGCATGTGGCCTAGACGTCTCTGTACCTCTGCGGGACGATATCTATACAGACATATTATATTCATGAAAAAAGTTAATTTATGATAAAACCAGAAAAAAAATTATAAACCAAAATACCTACTTTGTACCGTCGATCCAGATCTCCGTCCACCTCTCCTCCGTAGGTGTGCACGCATCATCTGCATGATGTTGGTCGGCCGTCGGCGTAGCCGCCTCGACCGTCGGCACAGCCTCCGCCATTTTCTCATCCGTCTCCATCGTTGTATCAGCAGTAGGAACGCTAGACGGACGAGCACTCTCATTAGGCATGAAACTACTCGTCCCAGGAGATATACCACGTGACATCGTCCCAGCAGGCCCAGCTACTGTCCGATATGGAGGAGTAATAGGCGACAAGGATCCAGAGCCGGTACCAGTAGGAGGTAGAGAAGGAAAACTCCATCCTCTAGCAGTACCTGTAGGAAGTACCGGAGGATCATGACCTCGTCGTCCCCCTTTTTGGAACGATCCGCGACGACCTGCCATACCTGATAACAGCATATGATAATACAACAAATAATAGAGACTAGAAATATAAAAGTACAACAAATAATAGAGACTAGAAATATGAAAGTACAACAAAGACAAGATAATAACCAAGACAACATATGATGATACATTCTACAATAAACATTTAAGTCCAGATAATATATTCTAGAAGAAACATCTAAGTTTAAGATAAGTATATCTCTCTCAATCATCTTCAGAATAATCATCTTGTTTGTCTTCCTCGACCTCATCTTCCTCTTCCTCCTCATCTTCACTTTCATCTTCGCCTTCGTCGGCTTCGTCTTCCTCTTCGGATAATTCTACATCTTCTACATTATGTGTCGTGTAATACGTAACTTCCGTGGAGTCCACATCGACAATATTGGTTACAAGAGGTAGCTCGTCCTCCTGGTAAGCTTTATCGTCAACATCAAAAGTATTTCTAGTTTTAGTCTTGCATACTGTCCACCAGTCAGACTTCGTTGCTCCCCGTCTCAGATAAGCTGTGAAGTACACGAGCTGAGCCTGAGTTGCTAGGAGCAATCAACACCACAAAATCTGCAGGCGTCTTCATCCTTGTCGTCCTTGTAGTACAACATGTACCCGTTGCGACAGGTATCAATTTTTTTGTATCCCATCCAGAGCGATCTAACCATCCTCTTAGACCGGTAGAAGTCTTTAGGCAACTTCGCACCCTCAGACAATATTTCTATAAGCAACTCCATAAGACGGTTGTAGCAATCTTGCGACATGTTAAAATCGTACTTGATGCTCAACAATCTTGTAACCACCTCCAACGGTAAATGATCCTCACAACCAGGATATAATGGAGTCCTTGTATTCTCCAGCAACTCCATGAACTGTGCAGCATTGGGGTTCGGTGCCTCCTCAGGTGCATCATGATCATTCGGATCGAAACTAGGCCCGGCCGCGTCAAAAATCTGGTTCACCAACCCATCGTCGTAAGGGACGTTGTTGTGGACATTCACATAAGGCTCGTACTCCGATGCTAAAGACACAAGGTGCTCGCTCTACTGATAGTACTTCGGCATGAAACCCTTCGAGCATAAATGATACGTGACATCCACTTCTGGATGATATTTCAAGTTGCGACATCTCACACACGGACACTTAATTTTGGTACCGTCTAGGGGTGAGCATCGGTTCGGTTCGGTGTAGACCGAACCGTCACCGGTTAAACCGAACCAAAACCGAATCGACAAATTGTAAAACCGAGCCGAACCTAATTTCAGGAGAACCGAACCAAACCTAAACCGAACCAAATCGGTTCGGTTGATCGGTTTATTCGGTTATGGGCCTTGGTTATGGGCCGACCTATTTCAAAAAATTGCTGGTCTGATTTCTGAATAATTCTCAGAAACATTGTAATATCAATGATTCCAGTGCTGCATACAACATTTTTCTGAATATACAGTAGTAATAATTCTCAGAAACAGCAATATCAAATTTATAAATTCAATTGAAACCAGAGAAACAGTGCTGTAAGTCTGATTTCTGAACCAACATATCAATTACAAGTTTATAACCAACCAAAATATCAAATAACTCACCCTTACATAGTAATAAAAGTATCAATAATACTAACAAAGGTTACAAAGCCATGTAATATCAATGATTCCAGACGTTGTTAAGCATATACAACTTAATTACAACAAAAAAAAGTTGTATTACAATTTTCAGAAGCTAACAAAAAAAACTCCATTGTTGCAACGACTCCATTCTCATGTAACCCGGTTCCAAGTTCCAACAACACATACATTTTGCAAAGAAAAGAAGGAAAAAAAGTATAATATGGCTCAGATGGCTATTTTTGCACCATAGTATGATGCCATGTAGTATCAGTTACTCCATTCTCAAGCCTAATCATCATTGCCATTTTCTCGTTTAATATGTTAGTAAACTGTCCAAGAAAAGATAATAAATGAATTAGTAAAATATATCCAGTAGCAGCATCATACCAGTATATAGGAGTATCACAAAAAAGGCAATGATGATCACAAAATGTATCCAGTAGCAGCATCATACCAGCATATAGTAAAATGTATTCAGAAGCTAGCAAAAAATGACTCCATTGTTGTAGATGTTGCACCAGTGCAATAATTTCATTCTCATGTAAACCGGTTCCAACAGCACCTATATTTTGCACAAAAAAGAAGAAAAAAAATTATAATATGGCTCAGATGGCTATTTTGCACCATAGTATGATGCCATGAGTATCAGTTACTCCATTCTCAAGCCGTAATCATCATTGCCATTTTCTCGTTTAATATGTTAGTAAACTGTCCAAGAAAAGATAATAAATGAACTTGTAAAATGTATCCAGTAGCAGCATCATACCAGCATATAGGAGTATCACAAAAAAGTTCAATATCAGAAACCATAGAGAGCTCAGAGAGCATCATACCAGCATCCATATTCCAGCATTAGAATGTAAAATAGGAGTATCACAAAAAAGATTACAGCACTAGCAGTCTAGCAGATGCAAGTATACACTAGAGAGCTCAGGAGCATCCAGATTCCAGCAATTACAAAATAGGAATATCAGAAACCATAGAGAGCTCAGAGAGCTCAGGAGCATCCAGATTCCAGATGCCAGTATACACTAGAGAGCTCAGGAGCATCCAGATGCCAGTATACACTAGCAGTATCATACAACTATACCAGTATATGGGACTATAGGAGTATCACCAAAAAGATTATCTAGCATAATCTAAAATGTATCTAGCAGAATTCACCAGCAGGCAGCAGCAATATTATATTAATTATTTCAAAAGTAAAACTTCAAAGAGTGATAGTAATCAAAGTCAAACTTCGTTTGTTGATGTTGATCCCACAGTTAACTTAGCCAAATCTAGTTAATAAGAAATAAGAAAAAATCTCCGATTTGGAGTAAATTAGAACAAAACTGTTATAAAACTGAAAGAATATAATAGAAATTATAAAACGTGTAAAATACCCATTTCAAGTTTGTAGATGTCCTCAAAATCCTCTTCAATAGTGGATACAATGGGTTGATCGGAAGGCACCCTAAACCAATCTTGACAACATATGAGTGCTTGAGCAATTTTTGGAGTCAAAGAGCTCCTATAAGCATCAAGAACACGACCACCCGTACTAAAAGCCGACTCCGAAGCTACAGTAGATATAGGAACGACCAAAACATCCCTAGCCATCCTTGATAGAATCAAAAAACGAGGTGAATTAAGCTTCCACCATTCTAAAATACTAAAATCGTCACTTTCCTCATCATCATCTACGATACTCTCCTCTAGATAACAATCAAGCTCCAATTTAGTGCACCCCCACCCAATTCCATCTTATGCTTCTTGAATTGTGCCTTCATAAACTTTTTCAATTGCAAGGTGTGCCCCGATTGATTTTTACTAGAAGATTGAAGTCTATCACTAGTAGTAATAGTAGTACTAGTGCCACAAATTTGAGAAGTGTTGATGTTTTTGTACTCATTGAACATTGAGTACGCAACACTCTTCACCTTCTTCTTCATGGAATCACTCTTCTCCGTACCATATAGTTGATCAAGAGCATATTCCACATACTCTAACTTGTGTCGTAGATCAAGAATTGGTGCAATAAAGATGACCATATTCATCTTCTCTATATTCCCCCAATACTTATCATATTTTTCTCTCATTTTATCGGCCATTAGACCCAAATCAAAGTCACTACTCTCTTTTGAAGCACGCAATAGAATGTCAATTGATGTGATTTCATCAAAAAAGTTATTGCAATTGACATACAACGAACCCGAGATATGCATTGTGAGGTCATAGAAGTACTCTAAAAAAGTGCACAATCTTCTTGTATTAGTCCAATCTTCTTCACTAGGATACCCATCATTCTCCGCTAGCTCTACTTTGAACCACGGATCAATAGATGAGAATCTCTCAAAGGCACTTTCAAACCATTGAGCCGTGTCTAACATCAAGAAGGTAGAATTCCATCAGGTGCTCACATCAAGACACAATAACTTTTTGCTTTGTATCTTTTCGGCTTCAACACACTACTTAAATTTTTGGAATCTACTAGGAGAGTGTCTAACATATCTTATTGCATTTCAAACACGAGAAACTGATGGAGACATCAATTTTAAACCATCAACCACAACGAGATTGATGATGTGTGTGATGCATCTCATGTGTAAATACTTGCAATTAAGAATGCTATTTCCCCAATTTTGGACCTTTCTGCTCAAATAAGAGATAGCAACATCATTAGAACTAGCATTGTCAACTGTTATTGTGAAAAACAGAATACTTGCATTTGTACAAAAAAAGAGATAGCTAACTGGCCAGCAACATCGCATTTGTGCAAAAACAGAATACTTTCACAAATTAACTAAACATAAAGAGAACAAATTAACAAAAAGAGATATAGCTAACAACCCTACTAATTTAATGAACATAAATTGAACAAATTAACAAAAACAAAATACTTGCATTTGTGCAAAAGAAGAGATAGCTAACTGGCCAACAACGCCGCATTTGTGCAAAAACAGAATACTTTCACAAATTAACTGAACATAAAGAGAACAAATTAACAAAAACAGAATACTTGCATAATTAACAAAAACAAATGATCAGTCTATATATATATATATATATATATATATATATATATATATATATAGAGAGAGAGAGAGAGAGAGAGATTATTACAGCGATAAGCGATCCAATACAAATCCAAGCAGAAGATCCAATCCCAGGTTCCCAAATACCTGCATAAGTAAAAACCAAAAGAATTATTATAAGAAATAGATTAACAAAAACAGAATACACTCCAATTAAATTGAATGCACGTACTCAAATTAATTGTCATAGCAAAGTAAAATATGGCTCAACACATAATTAGATTCCCAAATATGGATTCCTCTATCCTTCATCCATGTTCAGTACGTGCATCCAATTTGCTTCATCCGAGAAACATAAATTATAAACAAACGAGATAATTAGAAAAAACTAAAAATGAAAATTATCTAGATCTGAGCATCTGACATGATCGAGCATATGCATACACCAAAATAATAACCTAAAACAAAATTTAGATCTGATAGAAATTTAGATCTGAGCATCTGACATGATCCGACAGTAATTGAGCATGCATAAATTTAGATCTGTTAGAAATAATAACCTAAAACGAAATAAATAACAGAGATCAATTTAGACATTCAGCATGCATACACTAAAACGAAATAAATAACAGAGATTTGGATTAAAATGAGATATTTAGAAAAAAATTACTTAGGGTTGGGGCCTTATAGCGGTGAGAGAGCTAGGGTTAGGGGCTTAGGGCCTTACAGCGGTGAGAGACCTAGGGTTAGGGCTTACAGCGGTGAGAGACCGAGAGAGACTCTGAGAGACTGTCGCTACCGGCAGATCTGAAGGCGGTGAGGCGGAGAAAGCTCGAGAGGGGAGGAATAGGGAGGAGACTGGAGAGAGAGGGGAGGAATAGGCGGAGAAAGCTCGAGAGCGCCGTTCTCTCTCTCTCTCCATGAGAAAAAAAATCAGAACGAGAGTTTGGAGAGAGAGAGAACATGATATCTTTTAAAGTTAGGGTTAGATATAAGGGGTAAACTAGTAATTTTACCTACTTTAATTCGGTTTCGGTTTAAAACCGAACCCGAAACCCAATAACCTTAAACTGACCCGTTAAACCGAATTAATGGGTTTTGGGCACCGAACCCGACCCAAAATTTTAAAAAACCGAACCTAATTGCCAAATCAGTTCGGTTCGGTCCGGTTTTCGGTTTTAAACCGACAAATGCTCACCCATGGTACCGTCCATGTACTAAGGGAACGCCTTGACAAACTGCAGGAACTGGTGTACACCCTCTATGAATTCATCCCGCACATCGCACATGTCATCAGGATGACGGTTGTACATCCACGAACGATTTCGCAGATAGTAATTCAGCTCCATATCCATTTGAGGATAATTCTATAAGATAGATACAAGCACATCGTTGAAACACTTGTGAAAGTAATCGCATTTGAGGTTATTCCTATTAGTATCGATATCGAAATCGGTATCACACTAATAAGGTAAGGAAATATATACTTGAAATGCCCTTACTGCCTACTGCAGGGGACCATTTGAGGATATTCCTATTAGTATCGATATCGAAATCGGTATCACACCATTCCTATGAGTATCGATATTGAAATCGGTATCAGACCATTCCTATGAGTATCAATATCGAAATCAGCATCACACCATTCCTATGAGTATCGATGTTGAAATCGGTCATATCGACCATTCCTATGAGTATCGATATCGAAATCGGTATCAGACCATTCATATGAGCATCGATATCGAAATCGGTAACATACCATTCCTATGTGTATCGATATCGAAATCGGTAATATCGACCATTCCTATGAAGTATATGTTAGATTAATAGTCCAAGTCTAATGTATCGTGTCCAAGTCCAATGTGCTCGTGTCCAAGTCCAATGTGCTCGTATACAATTTTTTGGATCATTTGTGTTTGTTTACTTCCTTGCTTAATTCATAAGATGTATGTTATAAACATTTCAGATATATTTCACTTTGGTTAAGATATCGGATATCCATAATCATGACTATGATGACCGAACTTTAATCATGAAGGAAGAAGGATAACTAACTCGATTTAGAAAGAATTAGTACAAAGTTGGACAAGCCTCTTCTCTTAGAGAAACATAACTACATATGAGACTTTCAAAATGGAAATCCTTTTCAAGTGTTTCCAAAATCTCAAGTTGGGAACCGTACTTAAATACATGTTTCTCTCAGTTTTGTTTTCTCTAAAAAAACAATTTGTTTACTTTCTAGTTCAATTCATCTCAGTCTTAGTATGTATGTTCTTTCTTAAGAATTTCAGATATATATTCACTATGGTTAACTAAAATATTCGGGTATCCTCAATTTGGGATATCATTTCTAATCACGTATATTGGGAAAGGAAACTGATTACTTTCCTTTGTTTGGATGCCAAAGAAATTGAGGAGGAAAGGAAAATGATTTCCAATGGAAGGGAAATTAGGGGGGAAAGTGATTACATCCATCCAAGCAAGGAAACACTTTTCCACATTAAAGTATTCACTTTTCTTTCCAAATTCCTTGCCATTTTTAAACAATGGAAAAGAAAATCAGTAGAAATTGTAATTTTTCAAAGGAAAGAAAATGCCAACGAATTGATTTCCTTTTCCTTCCATTTCGTGAACCAAACGAGGCATTTGTTCCAACGCTTTCACAATTCTGTGATATTACATACCCAATGATTGAAATATAACAATTTAGTGATATATTTTGTTGTAAATGATTGAAATGTAAAAATTCAGTGTATGTTCATCAAATTTATATTTTTGACAAAAGTTCAATATTAGGTCCAGTCTATTAAACATTAAAAATATATTATATATGTTCGTGTTGTATTCGTGTCGTATTCGTGTCTGTATCGTGTCCATGTAATATCTAGAGATATTGGTTCCAGTCTATTAAACAAAATGACATAACTGCTCAAAGAGAATTAGCACATATATTATATATGTTCGTGTCGTATTCGTGTATGTGTCGTGTCCATGTCAAATGGCTACTAGAGATATCGGGTTAGGGTTTACCTGAGCTTTGGGGCTGATAGAGGAAGGGGGTGGCCGAGAGGAGGAGGAGAAGGAGCTCGCGGTAGAGGAGCTCCGTGGCGCGTGTAGGCGGTTGGAGGAGAAGGAACTCGATGGAGGAGCTCGGTTGGAGGAGGAGGGGATCTTGGGATGCCCGAGTAGGAGGAGGACGAGGAGGAGCTCGCGATGGAGGAGGAGGAGGGGTCGGTGGAGGAGCTCGAAGAGGAGGAGGAGCACGCAGCAACGAGGAGAAGGAGGAGGAGTAGGAGGAGGAGGTCGGTGGAGGAGAAGGAGCGGTGGAGGAGGAGGAGGAGGAGGAGCTTGAAGAGGCGGTGGAGGAGGAGGCTGGGCGACGACGGAGAATGGGGGGAAAACAAATTTTTTGGAAAATTTTCGTGTGAGAATGGGGGAAAAGGAAAACCCGATCGGGTTAATGGAAAAGATTTACCGACATCAGTGAAAGACGTCGCTGAACGTCGCTATATTCTAAAAATATAGCGACGTCGTATTCTAGTATCGCAAAAACGTCGCTAATAGTAAAACAATAGCGACATTTACCAACCTTTTGGTGACGTAAAATTTTGTTATAAAAAAATTAGTCGCAATACGTCGCTGGACGTCGATAGTAGTGACGTCCAGCGACGTAAGAATTATACGTCGCTAAATTGCCAAATAATAGCGATGTTTTAATGAAAACGTCGCTAAACTCGTCGCTGATATGACTTATTTTGGTAGTAGATGTGTTCGGTTGTTTCTGATTGATACGAGCTGCAACAGTGACACTTGGACGCCAAGCTGCAGTCGATAGAGGTAAGGGAGTCGTTGGTAGGTAATTTTCGGCGGTATGCTCTCCAGATGAGGATAGACCATTTGTTGGGGATACGGGAGTGCCAAAAAGGAGCGATTAACGGTGCAGGCAAGTCAGTGTCTCGTGCCGCTGTCCTGGCTGAGGCCATCGTGAAGGTGCCATTGGGCGTGAGGGACCACTTTAGGGTGTCGGGGTTCTCGATGATAAAGGGTTCAGCGAGGTGGCGGCCATGGAGGATTCGATGCCAGAATACAGAGGATCGATTGTTGGTGACGGCAGTTGCTGGGTAAGAATGTTGGAAGTATTTGGCCTTCATAAACCTAGTCCAAATGGAATTATCCGTGCGAAGCTTCCACCACAACTTCATTGAATAGGCGTCGATAATGTGCGCTAATCTGGTAAAGCCCAGTCCTCCTGCATCGGTAGGTTTGGCTATAGTGTTCCAGCTGGCCCAGTGGTGCTTGTCCTTGCCGTCGAGGCGGCCCCAGAAGTAGTTGGCGAAAAGGGACTCAATCGAGGAGATGACTCTCTTGGGGGGGGAGCACACGGCCAGTGTGTAGATGGGGATGGAGGATAGGACATGCTTGATAAGGATCAACTTGCCTTCCGGAGAAAGGGTCGCGTTGTGCCAACCTTCAATTTTTCTTTTGATTTTGTTCACCAGCCCCTCGAAAATGCCTGAGTTTGATTTTCCGTACACCAGCGGGCACCCTAGGTAGGAGAACAGTGGGTTTACGGTGGAGAAGGAGGTTAGGTTGGTGAGGGTGGACGAGTGACTCTGGTCGGCGTTGTGGTGGGTGTAGATGACGCTTTTATCAGCGTTGATGCGTTGGCCTGAGCATTTGGTATATTTTTCGAGAGTGCTGCAGACCACCTCCACCGACCCGATGTCCCTGGAAGAGAAGATGAGATTGTCATCGACATAGGCCAAATGTGTGATGAGAGGGCACCCCGTGGTGGTATGATAGTGATGGAATCTGGAGGAGTTCGCCATGTTGTTTAGGTTTTTGTTGAGCGCTTCTGCTGCGATGATGAAAATGGTGGCGGTTAAAGGGTCACCTTGCCGAACCCCACGGCTGGATCAAAAAAAATTGTCGGTTTGCCCGTTGACCATGGAGAACCAAGAGTGGTTAACAGACCTAAAGATGATGTCCATGTAGGTCTCTGAGAACCCGAAGGCCCTGAGAACCCAAATCATGAATTGTCAATCCAGACGGTCGTAGGTTTTCTCCGTGTCAAGTTTGATGGCGACGTTTCTCCCGTGGACGGAAATTTTATGCAAGTGATCATCTCCTGAGCGAGCAGGATGTTGTCGATAATGTTTCGACCTAGGACGTAGCCGTTCTGCTCCTCAGAAATGATCTTGGAAAGAAGAGTGGACATGCGGGTCACGATGATCTTGGAGATGATTTTGTTGGTGAAGGTGCATAAGCTGATTGGTCTGAAGTCTTTGAATGTCTCCGGGTTATCTTTTTTAGGGATCAGGATAAGGTTGGCCCGGGAGGCGGATTTGGGGTAGCTCGCTCCTTGGAAAAATGCCACCGCAGCTTCGTGAAAGTCATGCCCGATAATCTTCCAACAAGAACAGAAGAAGACTCCAAAGAAGTGGTCTGGCCCGGGAGCGCTGTGTTCGTCTAGGGACCAGATAGCCGGCTTGACTTCCTCCGGGGAGGGGGGTCAACAGCATTATGTTCTCCTGCTCGTTGATCAGGCTGGGGACCTAGCCAGGAATGCCCCATCCTTAACGAGGTCCATTTTGGAGAAACATTTGGTGTAGAAGTTGGCGGCTGCCATGTTGATGCTTTTCTGGTCTTTGAGGAGGATGCTGTTGTCGTCCGAGATTTGGTGAAGATTGAGCTGATTTCTGCGGCCCTTGACGCATGCGTGGAAGAAGCCAAAATTTTTCTCTCTTGGAATCCCAGGTCAATCTGGCATTTTGCTTCCAGAATTCCGTCTCAACCTTCAGCGTAGACTTGAGAAGTGCCTTGGTAAGGTTCAGGGCGACGCGGGTTTCCGATGAGCTGTTCATAGCGAACAGGATCTCAGCACGAATGACATCATCCTCAGCTGTCTTGATAGCTTGGAAAATATTTCCAAAAGCGAGTCTGCTCCAAGACGATAACGTACCTCTGGTGGCTTTGAGCATGACTGTTATGCGGACTAGTGGGTTAGGGTTGCTGGAAAATCTTCACGCGGAGGCCATGATGTTCCTGAAATGAGGGTGGTGGCTCCAGAAGTTCAGGAAGTGGAAAGGTTTTTTGATCTGGGTGGAGTTGCTGCTGATCTCCATCAGGAGAGGGGAATGGTCCGATTCTGTGGTGTTAAGGTGAGAGAAGTTGGTGATGAGATCCAAGTCGGCCCACAGGTTGTCTACCAGCACACGATCCAGACAGGAGTACTGTCTGCAGGCGATATATATATATATATATATATATATATATATATATATAGGCTTCGATATTTTGTGCCTGATACATCAATAATATTCTAGTGTTAAAAAAATATATATATATAAATATATATGTGTGTGTGTGTGTGTGTGTGTGTGTGTGGCACAACGCTACTCTCTCCCCGGAGGGCAAGATGATTCTCATCAAGCATGTGCTTTCTTCCAATCCAATCTACACTCCGGCAGTGTGCTCCCCGCCGAAGAAGGTTTTAGCACCCATAGAGTCTCTTCTCTCCAATTTCTTTTAGGGCCACAGCGACGGCAAAGACAAACACCACTAGGCCAGCTGGGACACCATGGCCAAGCCAACTAGCGAAGGCGGACTGGGTTTCAGCAGATTAGCGCATATCGTGGCAGCCAGCTCCATGAAGTTGTGGTGGAAGGTTCGCACGAAGAACTTGATCTGGGCTCGCTTCATGAAAGCCAGATACTTCCAACACACTAACCCCATGACCGTGACGGCCAACAACAGAGCATCGGCGAATTGGCGTAGAATTATCCTCGGCCGTGATATAGCAGAACCTTTGATGGTGCCCGTAGATCGAACTTTTAGGTGGTCCCTGACGACTAGCGGCGATTTTACTCTTGCTTCGGCCAGGATTATGGCCAGGGGAGAAGGAGTGCATCCCCCTTCCAACGCCCCTTACTGGCAGTCATTCATTTCCAACAAATGGTCGATCCTCATTTGGAGAGCGCAGAGAAGAAAGCTTCCTACAGACGACTCCCTCACTTCCCTCGTCTACAACCTTGCATCCAAATGCCACTGTCGTTCCTCTCCAAAGGCGGAATCAGCAGAACACATATTGCACTCTGGCGATCTCGCCTCTCAGGTTTGGTCCAACCTCTTCAGAAGATGCCACCCGAACCATCTCGCTGGAGGCTTCAACGATCTCCTTGCCCACTGGAGCATTTCTCACGGGCATCAGATTGTCACAGCCGCCTGCATATGGGTTTTATGGAAGAATAGGAACAAGCACAGATATGAATGGCGTCAACTCAGTGCCTTCCAGCTTATTCGAGAGGCTCTCAAACAAATCAGCAAAGTCAGCTCTCGCTGCCTTCACTCTCCGAGCAGTTTTTGGGAGACGTTGCATTAACCTAGCATCTGGCGCGATCCGGTCTGCATTTTTTCTTTCTATTTGCGCAAGTCACGCTTTTTTGTAAAGGCTTCGGCATTTTGCGCCTGATACTTATATATAGTAGATTTCTCTAAATATATATATATGTGTGTGTGTGTGTGTGTGTGTGTGTGTGTGTGTGTGTGTGTGTGTGTGCGCGTGTGTGTGTGTGTGTGTGTTGCACATCCCCGATTTTTTGCATCCCCATGCTATTCACAGTTGGATGTTATTTAAGTCATATAATCTTAACAATTGATTTAAATTGTTCAAATCAACTGTTAAGATTAGATGACCTAAAAAAACATCCAATGGGTGTTAACATGGGGATGCTTGGGGATGCAAAAAAATGAGGGAATATGGATCCCTCCTCATATATATATATATATATATATATTTTTTTTTTCATATATATATATATATATATATATATATATATATATATATATATATATATATATATATATTTATATATATATATATATATATATATAGATATATATTTTATATATATATATATTTTTCTTTATATATATATATATATATATATATATATATATATAATATATAATATATATTATATATATTATATATATTATATATATATATATATAATATATATATATATATATATATATATATATATATATATATATATATATATATATATATATAAAAAAATATATATATATATATATATATATATATAATAGAGAGGAGTACTATAGAACCAATAAGTTGTTTTTGTATTATGGAACCAACCTATGTATACACGTTGGATTGGAATTGAATGGTTGAGATTAAATGACTTAAAAAGGTAGTGGGGTCTATACCTTTTAATCTCAACCACTAAATTCCAATCCAATCCATACAACATAGAGTGGTTCTATAATACAAAACCAGTCTACTAATTTTAAAGTATATATATATATATATATATATATATATATATATATATATATATATATATATATATATATATATATATGGGTGGGGATCAGGTGACACATACAATTTGACATCTAAAAAGCAAACAATCTCAGCCATACATTATTTGAAATGAATGGTTCAAATTTAAACGCAATCTCAGCTGTACATTAATAGTAGGTTGTATTAATTAGTGAGATATTCAATTTGGCATGTATGTTAATTAATACAAATTACTCTATCAATTCTGAAGCATTCATTTCAAATAATGTGCGTCTAAGATTGTATTTTTTTTAGATGTCAAAGTGTATGTGTCACATAATCCCCACCCTATATATATATATATATATATATATATATATATATATATATATATATATTAGGCCATGGAAGTCAGACTAGACCAATTTTAGGCTTTCGAGGTCAATCTAGGTCAATTTCGTCAAATCGAGTCAACCTAGGTTAAGTTAACCTATTCTAAGTAAATCCTCTTTACCTTATCATATATGGAATACCCTATTACATATTATATTATCCTAGAGTATTATCGATAATCAATATGTATTACCTACCTAGGTAAATAGATAGAAAGATAAATACATAAATAGACAATTAGATATATAGATTGATAGATAGATAGATAGATAGATAGATAGATAGATAGATAGATAGAAGGAAGGAAAATAGGTTAACACATAGATAAATAGATAGGTAGGAAAATAGGTAAATAGATATATAGGTAATCCTACTTGCCTACCATCTACTGCCATAACCTCTCCTATTCCTGCTATTCAATTACGTTCCTCACTGCCCTGTTCTAATCTTGTCTCCTCCTTAATATGAATAACTGACTTTATAATGCCTAACCTCCTTCCTATATAGAGACTTATACCAATTTCCTATATAACTGACATAGCCTGACTTCCCCTTCATGAGACTGATACAAATATCCATTATCAGTCCTACTACCCCCATCTATCCTATAGATACTGATACAATATGTGAATAGAGGACTGATTGCCTATTCTCCCCTTCCTACTAATAACTGATACAAATAGATGGCTCCCTACATATGTATACTGCTGATGAAGAAAGTTGAACTCGGTCCTATCTCTCTCTATCACCTGTGCCAACACAATTAAAGGGAACTCCCACCTTCATATCCTCTGCTACATAGCTCTGTTACAAAGGCAATGTTGCCTACTGCTACAAAGCCTAACCTGAGCCTCTCAAGATATCATGACTAATACATATAAACCATATAACTGATACCCTTAAGTTTCAGTCCATGCTCATCCTCTATATACTCCACTCTATAGGCAACACACAAACATTCTCAATCTTTGATTCGAATTTACAACATGAAAATTTGCCAACTTAATGGTTTTATTTGCAATTTTGCCAACTTATTGTATACATTCTGATATCCATATTAAAATAAGACAAAGTGTAAGTGTGTGTGGATGCGTGTGTATACTCACGCTTTCTTCCATGGGTTCATCATGTTCAATATGTTAGACAACATTAGTAATCAGCTACTGTAAATTACAAAAACAGCCTCCAAAAGTGGACTAAAACTTATATGACTATAGGGTAGATGCATTCCTATCTATACTGATGCTATATGGTATATATATATAGTTGATACATGATATTCCTTCCCTTTCCCTTTCACTAATATTGATACTTATATGAACTCCCCCTTCATTGATACATCCTCAAACCCTTTCCTATCATGACTGATACATATGGGCCTTTCAACCTCCCTCCTACATAGCTGATATAATTGAAGACAAGGACTGATATAATGTCCAGATAAGGACTGAAACAAAAGCAAACAAGAACTAAACATGGACTGAAATACTAAGGATATACATAATTGAACTTCCCATTCTTCTCACCTTAACTAATATCAAAAGACTACAGGATTAATAAAATTACTAATAGAGACTGATACAATATCAATAACTGATACCAATATCAGTCTTCTGACTGATGCATTACCCCCCTTTCTCACTCAGTTAGCCATTAAGATATGAATCATGGGCTCCCTCTTCACACACAGATAAATAAACATACACACACATTATTAACGTATCAGTTCTTATTTCCCTCATTTGATACATACCTATAGCTATAAACTGATACATACCTATATGATTGATACCATTTCTCCCTAGTAACTCTGTGGTCGACAGTAGGTACTATCCTTTGTACATAGGTAACGACAGCACCCTTCTAATATTGTTGCTATTAAAATTTTCTTGTGCACATATGTGCACAAGAAACCCATGTACTTCAGTGCCTATGGGTAGATGCAAGCTTCTACTGATCTGGACTGCCACTTCTTCTCTTCACTAGCCTATAGCAGCAGGGCATAATGGCCTCCTACTGGTCTTTGTAGGGACCAAACTTCTGCCTGCTGCTACTGCCATTAGTTAATGCTAAAGCTAATGCTATATAATCCTAATAACCTTAGCCTCATTTGATATCAGTCACCACTCTATATTTTTCCCCTTCCTAACTGGTTTTTCTTACCACTTCTATTTGTTCCACTCCTGCCCATGACTGAATATCAATCTCATGGTGCCAAATCCTACCTACATTCTCGTATCTACATACTAACTTACTCTTCTCTATTTGGTACTGGCATCTATACTCTAGTCTCTCCTCGATGCACATACATAATCACACCCTTTGAGCCATCACAAGCCCTGTGCAGTCGGCTATCCCGCTGCATGTGCACATCAGTACACATGTTGCACTTCTTGTGCAGTGGCTAAGCCCCTAACACTAGTACAATCTCCTGCTTCATGCACACTTCACACATTCATATACTATCATTCTCAAATTCTTACACACAACACAAGTATATATCAGTCATATCTTCCCTTACATACTCACCTCTCACTTTCCTTGTGCATACACACACATACATACATGCTCACTCCTCATTCTCTTAATTCCTACACCCTGTTGTTTATAGCTATTATTGTCACACAGACACACACCACTAGCCATATGTATTCACATATTATCTAGGTACACACACATCTATCACAATTCAATCAACTATCAGTCCACACAATACAAATCTCAGTCCCCCTCTCTAGTGTTGTCAGTCCACATTCACTCTAGCTCTACTGAACACACACGCACATAATTTAGTCTAAAACAGTCAACCTATTAAGCTCTAAAACAGCCCACATGTCCCTAGGCTATGCAAAACCCTGTATTACTCTTATAAATCACCAATAATTATACAAATGATAATCTAAATTAATATACATCTATAAACAAGTGTTAAAACTAAATTTAAACCATTGGGTGTTCGCTTGGTCGTTTCGTCAAACACTTGGTGTGCGTATCGGGATCCATTGAGATACATCCATGATACACACCCCGAATGGATCCAAACTTGACCATAAGCATATCCCAGCGCAGTCTGAAGTCAGCGCAGTTCATGTGGCACACTCCATCAAGACAACTGACAATTTACACGTGGCCTACATGCCATCAATTGCTCATTACGTGGCAACCGTCTGTACACGACCAAGCGTATTTCAATCAAACAATGCCACACATCTCATACAGTTGGTCCACGATCGAAGAACTACCAGCACAGTTTGCTGCTTGCACAATCCAATGTCTGCGCAATCCATCCTGCGCAATCTAGAATAACTAAAAATTAGTTATTTCCAGAACTCTATAAATAGAGTTTCAAGTCTTTCATTATCAAGATCAGAGATCAGAGAGAATCAGAAAAATCAGATCATTATCAGGAGTTCTTGCCCAAGTGCTGCTGCATTCCTCAGAGGCTACCGCCTTCAACTTCAGACGCTATCATCTTTAAAGTTCACATCGTCTAAAGGATAAAGCGATCGTCATTCAGATCGAATTCCCATAGTTGTACTTTCCCAGAATTCTTGTAATCTTCTTACAAAGTTTGTGAAATAAAGATAAACTTTTGTTTTTGCAAACAGTCAGGAGAAGGGGAAGAGGGGAGGATGTTGAACTTATTATAGAGGAGGATGGTCGGGGGTTCGGAGGGGGCGATAGCTTTAGCCAAAGGGTGGTAGCGGGGGCTGGGTGAGCCGTCGCTGTCATCGAAGTGGGAGTGAGAGTTAGGGAGGGAGAGAATAAGTTTAGAGAAAATGATTTGGGTTGACTTCGGGGATTGCGGCTTACGGGAGGCTCTTTTCTTCAGCTCCAGCTTTTTTCTTCAGCTCCAGCGTTTGAGAGTGTGACTGTCCTCCGAGTTTGATTTGAATGAGGGTGGGAGGGTCTGATGACAGGTCGAGCTCCACGTAAATCTTTGCGTAGTTGCCTTTGTAGAGATTGCAGGTTTCTTCGACAATTTCCACCAGGGTTCCGAAGAAGTAGCAATTCTCTTAAGAGCTGTGGGGGCGAAGCAGACAAGGAAGAGGTTTGGGAGGGTGATCCACGCTGAGATTATCGTCAAGTCAACTTTAGGGTTAAATCTGGAGGACCATTTGGCGATCTTGACGCTATGAGTGCAAATGCTGGTGGTGCTTTTGGCCCGGACTAAGGAGTAGTCATTGTCGGAGTATAGGTGGAGTAGCATATGTTTGGGGTCCAGCAGGGCGACCTTGTATGCGGATGCGAGACCCCAGCCAACAATAGCTTCTTGAGCGTAGGTGAGCTTAGGGTACCCAGACATGAACTTCAACACGAACGACTTCACAAAGTTGGCCGATAGGGAGGATATCTCTTCGGCAGAGAATGGGACGCGGATGGGTTGGCCGTCAGCCGGGATCGGATGCTCGATGTTCGGCAGTTCAGAGTCTACGGGATAGAGGGAAAGCTGCATCCCGCGGTCTGGCCTCAGAATCTCCACGTAAGAGGGGACCTTGGGGTGGTTCGTAACACTCATGGGAGAGGGAGAGGCAAGATGCCCGGGTTGGGTTATAGCAGCGACCACTGCGCGAAGCGACGAGGGCGACCCCTCGGTGAGTGAACGGCAGCGGGTGACGGTAGGGAGGATGGCACATAGCTACCTTCCGCGGGCGCATGGGTCCCCGGGAGGTGACCTACCGAGGAAAGGGCGCATATGTCAGGGCGGTGACAAGGGGCGCATAAGAGCTCGTAATGGAGGCGGGCACAAGGCCAGCATTCGGAGAAAAAACTGTAGGCGCATACCCGTCCTCGGGCGGAGGGGGACGAGGAGGGGGCGTAATGCCATCCACGTAAAGGAGGGGCGCGGGCGCGTAGCCCACAGTGGGCGCATGGCCGCCCCTCGGGGAGGTGGACGCATAGCCCGCAGAGGGGGCAAGGTGACTCCCGGCCTGGGAGGTGGTCGCATAGCCCCCCGCGCGAGGCGAGGGCACATGGCTGGAAGGGGGCTCCGGGCCTATAATGGGCGCATGGCTGCCCCTCGACGAAGTAAGTGCATGGCAGCTCTTATCCGTGGGTGCATAGCAAGCGACCCCACCCATATTCACCACAGAAAGGGGGAAAATTCAAAATTCGAATTTGGCGTGCAGGAAAATCCCAGACCCGATGTAGCAAGCGCATCTGCGATCCGGCCGTTGGGACGGAGCTGGAGTGGACCGTTGCGGGGGGCCGCCGGTGAACGGGGCCACCGGAGGAGAGGTATGACGCCGGGAAGGGGTAAATCTCTCCCGCGGCCTTCGGCCTGAGCAGGCTCGACGCGAAGCGGAGGTGCGGTGGCCGGACCGGGGACGAAAGCCTGGGGTGGCCACCGGAGCTTGAGGGCCACCTCGACGGGGGCGATGCCGACGATGGAGAGCTGCTCACGCGACCAGGGAATGGGGCGTGGTGCCTCTGGGCTGGTTCGCTCGAAGCCACAGGGG
Organism: Iris pallida; assembly: GCA_029216955.1. Classification (NCBI taxonomy): domain Eukaryota; kingdom Viridiplantae; phylum Streptophyta; class Magnoliopsida; order Asparagales; family Iridaceae; genus Iris; species Iris pallida. Next base: position 3,115,213 of record JANAVB010032018.1, read on the forward strand.
GGATGCGAGCCGAGGAGCTAGGGGCGGATGGCCAACTCGGGCGATGTCGGGGGGAGAAAGGGTGGGGCTGACGGCGAACTGTCGGGGCAACTCTGCCCCGACGCCGAGCACGAGTGGGGGGAGGGGTCATGCGACCATAGGAGGTCTCGAGGGGTGGAGAGGTTAATATAATTTTAATATATATATATATAATAAAATTATATATATATGTTTTACCTTCAGTCTTGAATATTAGAGGAATAGAAATTAAAATTTATATTTCTCTTATCTTCGATCGTTTCTTCCTAATCAGTCATCCAATTTTCAAAAAAAAGGATATTTTCATTCAGGGACAAATGCTTACACTTCTCCTATCTTGAATCACCTTGAAAATTGTTTGAACTATCTGCCTAGGCCGTGTTACTAATTTATTTGCATCAGTAATTATTTTCTAAAAAGCAATACTCTATCTACATTTATTGAGTTTTGAGCCTAACCTGCTTCAATTATATATATATATTAAATCCCCAGTCATCTCCTTTAATTTTTGATCGTTGATTTTTTTGAAAGTGATACCTCATCGATCGTTTTATTTTCAAACTGATGCTTTCACTTCAAGGACGAATACTTACACTTTTTTATCTTGATCAATTGGTATGAATTTTTAAAAACTCCTTTGAAATTTTAGGGATATAATTGGAATAATATTGATGACTTACGATGGCAATACAGTAGCGCATTGTAGCCAATTATCTGAGTTGTGGAGACTGCGGAGTTCACTGTAGCCAGTAGCGCACTAGCAAGGCACAACCCCTAAAGTTGAAATTATTTCAAGTAGACCGTGAGTTATCAAATGTTGTTAAAACTAAGTCTTAGTTGTCCACTTCTGATCTTAGTTATCTTTATGTCAATATTGGATAGAGTTAATAAAATATCTGATATCATATCATATTTGAGTCATAAAACCAAGGGTTTACTACAGCCAGGTGTACACTAGCAAGACATAAATTCTCTATAAAATGACTTTGGACATCATTACAGTTTTTGGATACTATAGAGGTTAGAAAAATGATATGTATGTCCCATTGATTCAAAGCCAATACTAGTAAAAATTCTATAAGTTGGGCAGCATGCCTCCCAACCTAGCATTCCGTTGTCCTTGTGACCTATTAATGAGGTAATTGCCTGAAACTAATAGGTTTACCTAGACTATAGAGCTTAAAGGTCTCTAACCAATTGATCGACCAAGGCCTTAGATAAAAGGACAAGTAGGACCACTATAGAGGCACCAACACCGGACGAGCCTTATATTTTGATGAACTTAAACTACTTGTTTCTTTCAGTCACAAATCTCGAGTATTTATTTTTGGAATACCTTGACTAATGCCACTATTATAGCCTGGTTTTTGCAAGCTTATTTTTTATCGAGCTTGTACAGGACATATGTTTGGTGGGGATGCCTACTAACTTATTGTCTAATTAGAATCGGTGTATATGGTCTAATCAACCTTGGTGCATCAGTTCGCTCTCCATATGATTAACCTACGTAGATTGAGATATAGATGTCTCCAGGATCTCATCCGCAACTGTGTTGATAATTTATTTGAATTATTCAATCGCCCTTGGAACTTCATATTCATATTTGATTCCCTCTCCCTTTAACTTTTTTTATTTCACCATACTTAATTAAGAAAAAAAATACTTGTATTTGAGAGAGGATAGACACAGAATGTCCCCCTTAGTTCACCATATCACCTATGGCCATGAAAGCTATTACACAATCGTTTTCAATTTATTTGAAATCGGAGAACGGTCTTTAAACTTGATCTATATCTGTCATATCACGTTATCTATTACACCGTGATTACGACTTGCATTTCTCTAATTTTATTAATCATAAAACTTGTCTTAGTTTAATTTCGAGAAATAAATTTCTGAAGTATATAGGCTGTGAGCCCTCAAAATTTTAGGATTTAGTAGTATTAGCGATTGATTAGGATAAGTTGGTTCCCACTAGAATAATAAATTCGTGCCTTATGAACACCCACTTTCTATTTTTGATCATTTGATGTTCTCTTTCGTGACATTGATATTCGGAGCGCGAGAACAGTTGTTTTCTTCCAACAAATTCTATATACAAGATCTAGACGAGTCCGTCTTCATCTAGACTTATCATGCCCTACTCGAATATGTCCCCTTGTACTCTATTTCCATGATACACTTTCAAGTCAAAAAGGCTAACTATAACCCTTACCATAATACTGATGTATTTTCTGACTCCACTTAGAGACTCAACCTTAACTCAAACCTTTCGATCCAATATATGATTGTGATCTACTCGAAGCCCACTATGCATATTCTACTAGTGCGATACTCAATTGAGTCTTCTTGTGCTACTTAAACATAAAAGTCATAGAAGGCACATTTTCGGGCTTTAGGAACCTAGTTAACCAACCCAACTGGCAATTAGCCAACCACTTGAGTTTGAACATATTCTAGGTTACCCTAACCTAGTAGGAATGAATAAGATTGACTTTATGATATCTTGGCCTACCAATATAGATTAAAACTCATGTTTCGTTCAATCAATGATTGATGTCTAATTAGAGAACCCATTAAGATCCAGTTAAACCCATCCATGCATATCGCCATATTTGGACTATAAAACCAAAGTTTAGAAAATAGGTCCCTACACCTATTATGTAGTCTCTATCTCATGGTCCACTAATCCTCCTTCCATAGATCCCTTACCCGTATCCCTTCGTAGCATATATTATGCGATGAATTGAATGTTGTCATACCAACTTGTTTTTGGTTATGCTTGACTAAGACCTCTTCTACTGTCTTGATGAAAATTGGTCAATATATGGGCAAGGTTAAATATATAATACCTAGGCTTCCTATAGATTCCATGACTATGATTAGAAGTACCTCATATCCTCGTATATTCCCTTAAGATTTGACCTTCTTAGAAGCCCTATTACTTTGCTTTCCACAATTAACCAATTTTTATAAGTTGGGTAGAACCATGTGCCTAGTATACTCAATCACTTAAAAATGGAATGCCATTCGTAACCATTCTTCCACCTATTTAGATGTTACGATACAATCTTCGTATTATTATTTTTATCACTTGCTCGTGCGTATAGATAACTGTGGTAAAAGATCGCAACCTTGATTCTCAAAATTCGTTCTGTCATAAAATTATGTCTTAATTTCAATTTTGAGAATGAAATTTCTGAGGTGTATAGATTCCAAGCCTCTCTAGAATGTAGGGTTCTTGAATTAGAAAATGATTGGGATGAATTGGTTCCAATTGAACTAATAAAACAGTGATTCACAGAGTCCACGTCTACCTGTATCGCTTGATAATCACACCGTGACATTGATATTTGGAGCACAACACTAGCATTTTCCATCCAAAAAATTTTACACTCATGAACTAGATCAGTCAAGCTACACACATGACATACATGTCCCACACAAATACAACTTTCGGTATTCCAATCCAATTGCACAACATGTAGGACACATTTTCCTTAGAATAAACTATAGATGCCCATTTCGTCCTAATTAATTTTAACCATACAATATCGACCCATTATTTCAAATAAGCTGAATACTCATGATCCATGCAAGACATGTCACACTTATGACGTTTGCATTTCACCCAAGCAAGCACAAGCCTCATATATGATACCAAATATCGATTTCGCACACACTAGTCATTATGACTTAAATATCCCAGCCCTTACCTCATCATAATCTATAGCAAGGTTATGCATTATTATGGACTCTCATCACGTAGTTACCCAGGTTAGACAAAAACTGAAATTTCTGAACCAACCTATTATAGTTATATTCGAACAAAGAGATTCCTACTATCTTGTCAAAACCATGACCGATAGAAATGATGATAGATTGTTATAGTCATCCTATAGAAGTTATTGACCAAGAATACCAGGACAATATCTAGGCTCACTTAGAATCTGTGACTGCGGTCAGAAGTGTCCAATATTCTCGTGCCTCTCCTTAGTAATTTCCTCCCCAGAAGTCTTATAACGATGATTTTTACAGTTAGCCAATTTCTATAAGATGGGTAGAGTCTTGAAGGAGGAATACCCAATCTTGTAGAATATAACATCAACTTGGATTCCTGTGATAACCACCCCCTCCATCATTTCGAAAACTCGGATACGATTTGACGTATCTGCTCTCCCTTCCTATTTAATCTCGTTATCCTCTGATGTTAGACTTATTTTAATTTCCAGGACAAAATTTTTATAAGTTGGGTAGGATGTAAACTCCCTAATCCTTACTAAATACTTTTTGTATTTTAATGTTTATTTCTTGATTTGGATTTTTATTTGATACATTTTGATATCTTTCAGAAGAATAAATTTATATAAATATATAATTCAGTTGTATATAATTGACCTCTGGGAGTTACTTTATCTTTTACTGGAATAATCCATGGATATATGTGTTTAGTTGTTATTGAATAAATTAGGTGTTAGTGTATAGGCATATATAGTAAGAGTGTTTAAATAAAGATATTTTGTATAAAAATAAAATAAAAGAGATATATGAGTTAAAAATATTTGTCATAAATTTATACTTAAGCATACATTCGTTTTTGTTATTTTTGAGTTTATTTAGGGATAAAAGAATTTAATAGATGTTTATATATATATATATATATATATATATATATATATATATATATATATATATATATATATATATATATATATATATTGTTTGCCATTGATCATCGTAGAACAGAACAATTTTATGGGAGGACTGAACTTGACTCACAATTACAAACTCGCTTGTACAAAAGAGAGCATAGGAATAAAACCTAGGAAAAGCAATCTAAGTACAATTGTTTAGTTTTGATTCTGGAGGGTGACGGTAGAGGCTCGGGAAAGTGCTATCAACTCTGCCTTACTCTTTGGATGATCGAACGCAACCTCGGCTCAGGGGAAGAAATGCCCTCTGAAGACACGAAGGAAAGAATCTGCTTCTCAGCTTTGTGTGCTTTTTTTATGCCTATCTCTCCATGCAAGGGAATGACACCTTGTTATTCATAGGAATTCATAAGGAATGGGATGTACAGCCACGTGGCAAGTTTCGGGCTACATGGTTGTAACTGTGCCTCGAGACTCGGTTTATAGTGGACAGCTGGGGGTTGGTTGAGATTGATCATGATCTATTTGTTGTAGTAAATCTAAACTGTTAAGACTTGGTCAGTCTCTGCCACGTGTCTCAACTACTATTCTGTGGCGAACCGCATGAAGGATGTATCCTGGCTGAGTCGCATGAGGGACTGTCTCATAACCGAGCCGTATGAAGAATGTCTCATGACCGAACCGCATGAAGGACGTCTCATAACTGAGCCGCATGAAGCATGTCTCATGACCGAACCGTATGAAGGACGTCTCATAACCGAGACGCATGAAGAATGTCTCATGACCGAGCCGCATGAAGGACATCTCATAGCTGAGCCGCATGAAAAATGTCTCATGACCGAGCCGCATGAGGAATGTCTCATGACTAAGCCGCATGAAGGAATGTCTCATGGGCGATCTGCATGAAGAGTTTCCTTTGGTTCGTGAACTGTGCCGGATGTCATGATAATTTTTTATCTTTTCAGGAGCACGTCACGTCTTATCTTCATGTCAGAGCTGTCATCTTTGTCAGAGTAATTATGGCCAACTACATAAGGAGGCATTTATTGCTTTAGGCTAATTTCGAACCGCATAATGCTCTCTGCTGCTTTTGTCCCGCATGAAGCTTTCTGGGTTTTGAGCCGCATGAAGCCTTCTTGGTTTTGAGCCGTATGAGGCTCCATGTTGATTTCAAGCCGTATAGAAAATCCCCTTCTTTTCCATGCTTCTACAAGACCCCCTTCAAAGTTTTTAATTTGTAAAATTGAAATACTTTGAACAAGAAGCATGGGTATGTTTTAGGAAGTATCGAGACCGCATAAGCTCTTCATGCTGTATAGGTTTCTCTGACCGCATACTGGTTTCGTGCCACGTGGGCATCCTATCACTTCGACATTAATTGTTTTTGATTTGCTTTGATGATTTAGAGCCATCTTTTGGATAGAATCCCAAGAGTCGGCATTAATTTTTTTTATTTGCTTTGATCATTTGGAGCCGTCTTTTGGATAGAATCCCAAGAGTTGCCTTTATCCTTCGGCCAGCACGAAATCCGAAGCGGCGTCTATCGATATACGCGCCTTTGCCCGCCAATAAGTACGAGAAGTTTGAGGAGAGAGGTTCTTTCTTTCTTTCTTTAAACTTTCTATCGCCCTAGTTGCCGTTTCTCCTCTTCTTTCGATCAACCATGGCTCCTAAAGCTTCTTCCAGTGCTGCAGCGAAGGGCAAAGGGCTTGCTTCCACGTCAAATACGGCAAGCTCGATCCACCCCGACGTTCATCCTCCTATTAGTGGTAAGAGCGATGGGAAAAAATTGCATCACTCCAAACCCTAAATACAATGGCTATGTCGCATGTTTTATGCGCGGGCCCTTCTCTATTATGCTTCGGCATAGTTGATGCTCTTCTCGTCTTCACTGAACTACTCAAGTTCTATGTGATGAATCTGCATGAACTGTGTCGTATGGGCTGCATTAATGCCCCATGACTGAGCCGCATGGGGTATGTTTCATGTTTGAGCCGCATGAGAGATGTCTTATGACTGAGCCGCATGAGAGATGCTTCATGACCGAGCCGCATGAGATATGCTTCATGACTGAGCCGCATGAGAGATGTTTCATGACCGAGCCGCATGAGAGATGTCACATGATTGAGCCGCATGAGAGATATCTCATTATTGAGCCGTATGAGAGATGTCACCTGACCGCATAAGCACTTTATGGACTGGGCCGCATGAACACCAACCTAACAGAGCCGCATAAGCTTAGAAAGCATTAAGCGGTTTTCTCTGCTATCTTCTAACTTCTTTCTTCTTTCCTTTTCAGTGAAGCTGCCGAGCAATCCCTCGGGAGAGCTCTTGGCAGGTCAGGCTCAATCTGCCCTAGGTGTGAGGTTCGACCAGGTGGTCGAATATGTGTCAGCCCAAATTACTAAAAATTAATCTGAGGACAGGCTGAGGGTCATCAGCAACCAATCCTTCTTCTACCTCTTGGGCATGATGAACTCGAAGAAATTTGGAGGTGCGCATCTGAAACCCGTGTTCTCCTTTGGGGATGTCTTGACTGTCTCGAACTACAGCATCCTAGATTTATCAGAAAGTTGGAGTTTTTCTTCCAGCGGGATGGCGATTCATATTCCTCAGATGGAACGTCATTTCCTGCTGTCCTGGTATAATATGCTGCCAATTGATAGAAAAATGGTGGACTCTCTAACTCCAAGCCAGCAGGGGATCTTCATGGATGATATTCATTATAACAAAACATCAAGGTCGGTAGTCGCGGGCAAGATACTGGTCAGCCTTTCTGTGATCGGGTTAGCCCCGGAAAGTTTCATAAACATGCAGGGTCCCAACTCTAGGTAATCCCAAGCTGATACTTTTATGAACCAGATTGTTCAAAAGGGGTCCTACCCTACTGGTCGGCTGTCACTGCTAAACTGGATGAACCCCTCCCCTCCATGGATCAATTTGACCTTGTAGATTTTACAGACATATCGGGAACTCCTCTACGAGATTGGTCTTTATCATGCCATACGGGGCACTTGTTATGGTCTGTCCATAAATAAGAAGCTGTTCATGGCTCTTGTCGAGATGTACAACCGTCGTACGGGGACCTTTTTCATACCTGGAGGGAAAATAGGACTCGCTCTCCATGAGATGCATGAAGTCTCCAAGCTGCCCTAGGGAGATGAAGTTTTTGAGACGTATACCCCTACCAATGAAGAATTTAAGGAATTGGAGCAACAGTTTTCGGGTTTTGTGGTTGTTTATCGAGAATTGCTATGTCACCATAGCACGTACCAACAAATGTCAAAGAAGAAGAATGATAGCTCAGAAGGGAACCTTCCTCACACCAAGACCTGGCTCAGCTACCTGTTTGAACTAGGTGCCTCAGGCCGAGTTTCCCCTCGGAGTCCTCGAACCCGGGAGGAGGTGTACAATCAGGTGTTGAATGCCAAAAGGGTTAAAATTGTGGGTGATAGATTCGGAAGCCAATCTGACACCTTTAGTTACTTTTATCAAGATACCCAGAGGATGTCTGATAAGGCCTTCCTGGCAGGATTTCTGATGCTGTGGCTGCAAAATTATATAGTTTCGGGGAAGGGGGGACTGGTGCTATTGAGAGAATCAGCCGTAACCTGATCCTTCCTGCTGTGAAGCTAGTCTTTGGAGGCAGGCTAGCTCTACTCCCCGCCATGGTATGCAGCATTTATCGTGGCCTCTGTGCCTTCTCGTCCAATGTTATTGCTCGCGATACGGCGAAGGATTTTGAATGAATCGAGCTGTCCTATCATTATCTGATGGGGTGGCTGTTAATGCATTGCCCGTCTTTGATGAGGCCTGGCCCAGAGGGCAACGTGACTGCTGATGATGCCTTCATCTACCAGTATCACCGTATGGCCTGGGAGTACACTACCATGCCAGCCTGTCGGATGGCGCTGGCACGAGTGGACAAATATTCCTTCTTCGTGTCTGTTCCTCATTTTACCGAGGAAAAAGTAAGAGGCATACATCTTGATAGTGCTGTGTCTCCCCATTTCTTGTCCGAAAAGATGCTCCTCTGGTTGCAAAATATTCACTCTGCATATCTGGTGTATCGTAATCGTAACTCAGTCTTTTTGGAGCCTTACTTACCCAGTCGATTCTCTCGGAAATTTAGGTATAGTTAAATATTCTTGGACAACCCTAGCTCCTGACTGGGTTTTGAGGGTAGCGTTCTAGACGGCATCCGGGCTTGGCATTATTATAGCGCGGCTCATACCCTTGCCAGCTTCTCCGTACCCGATGCTTGAGAGTCGGGGCATATTTTGTACATGGCGGCCCTGTACCATGTCATGGTAAATAAGCCCCTAATGATTTTGACCCAAGTACCAGCTTCATTACTGGTACTGGATTGGAGGAGAAGCCAAAAGAGTCCCAAACGAGGACCAAGAAGGGGAATACAGTTGAAGTGTCTGACTTGGAGTCTATTAACGTGAACGAGAAGGATGACCCTGATAACCTGCTTCCTCCTACAGGCGATTCGATGGCATATCTGCCCCCTACTATGCCTAGTCCTTCACATAAACGAAGCAGGCATGAGTCCTCTATCGTCGGCAGAACTCGCTCCCAAAAACGGGCTGCGGTCAAGCCTCGCGGGCCGAGCACTAGGGAGAGAAGTGATGACGTCGAAGTCGTTTCAGAGGTGAATCAAGTTACGACCACCCTTTTTAGTTCTTCTTTTCTAAAATATAATATGATCATCATTTTTTCTCTTTATAGGCGTCAGGCGAAGTGAACTCCCCAGAACCGGCTATCGCCTCTGAGGTTGACCCTGTTATAGCCACCTTAATTGGTGCTAAGACTGCCGAGCTTCCTTCCACCACGGTCGTCCCGACGACGGCTGAGATCCCTCCTGCTAGTGACATCTCAACCAAGGATGATGTGGGCTTTACTGAACTAATCTCTGAGGTTGTTGAACCTCGGCCGGCTGATACCAACCCAGTTGTATCTACTTTCAGAGCAGCTGGGGTAGAGAAAGCAGCTGCAAGTGGCTCAGGTGTCGTCGTTGAAGAGGATATGGCGGCTGTGAGTGAGCCTCAGCCTCAGCGACCCTCCCCTGGTAAGCTATGTCATGTCTTGACTAGTGAGGAGGTTCATTTGCTCTATCTTCATATCCTTCGGGTTAAGTTGATCGATGGTTGTTTCGGAAATACAGGTCCTGCTCCTTCACTGTCGACAACAAACATCATCACGAGAGAAGTTACCAGGGGTGGATCGCCTCTTCCTCCTTCATCTCAGATTGAGGGACCTCTTGCTGGGTCGAGTTCAGGAGGACAAGTAGTGGAACTACCGAGGTGGGGAGAAATGGCCTGTCCACCCTCCTCGGTTAATGTAGCTTTATCACCGGAGGTCGACCTTTCTGTACTGCCAAGTCTTCAAATCCTTCGGGCTGCAGAAGAGGAGATGACTGTTGTTCAGACATCTTATCGCTCGGATCTTGCATCCCTAGTGATAGGGGCATCAAGTTCTAGTACATCTTCTTCGCAATCATCTTCAACTTTCTCGGCTACTCTTTCTTTAACACCGTCCTCTTCGAAAGTTCTGGACGAGTCGTCGAAGGACATAATTGATAGTTTTTACAGCCATTTGAAACGAGGGGTCGAAGCTACCTAGGAAAGAGGGACATCTTTCGTACTAGCTCGTCAATGTGCCCGCGGTCATATTGAACTTCTCAGAACACTCTCCGGCGGGGCAAGGATGGTCGACCGCTTGGAGCCCAAATTGGTAGAAGCTGATAAGCTCGTAGCTCAGCTTCAAGGGCTGCAGCAACTTGATATGTCTTTGTCCATAGATCAGGAGCACGCCTTCCTTACAACAGCCATGGGGAAGGTAAAGATGGTACTGAATACGTCCAAGCCTGCTTTAGTGAAGGACCTTCAAGATCTGTCTCTGAGGTATAATCAACTAAGCCGTAGAGGAGAGGACTGTCTGGCTCGGGAAGAGGTCGCATCTCGTTTGATAGCCGATACAAATGAGCAGATCCTCCAACTTCAGATAAAGTTGACTTCTTTAGAATCTGAGCTCCAGGACTCCCGCAGAGATAAGAAGTTAATTTGCCGGTAGACCGACCAGGTCACCCGAACCTCTGCTGTCCTGGAGTCTGCGCTGAAGAAATTTGAAGACCGTTGGCAGGCTCATACGCATCTGGAGGATACAGAAAAGTTGACTCAAGAGGCCGAGCGCCGGGCCACACTGAGGATTGAGCGGTCGACAACCAAACTAAAGGACCGGCTCAGAGAACTATGTATCGCCGAACCATAATCGCATTTTTCTCTATTTTATTATTATGTCCCTTTATTTCTTTTTAAAACAGGGACGTGGTCCCAGGAAAATGTAGCACTTTTGACTTTAAATGAATGAGTACGTTTACCTCATCCTTTATTTGTGGTATCTGTTGTGTTTGTACAATATCTTTGGTATTATTGTATTTGCCCCACTAGAGCACTTTCTGTGGACCTATTACCCTTGGCATACCTTGGTTTTAGGTTTAGATAATAAGTTCGATAGAGAGACCCAACATATTTACTTGAACGTGGTAAACATGAGGTTAGATGATAGAACCTTCCTACTCAGAGGTACTGAGGACATAGTAGGGGTTGGCTCAATATAGATACCTAGAACAACTCCGTGGTAAGGTGGACATGGAAGTTATTGGTATTGGGCAAAAGAATGCTATGGAACAACTGGGCTCCAGAGGCATGTGATGGTAAAGAAAGGTGCATGTACCATAGGACCTAGTACAACATTTGTGGTCAGCTGCGGACATTTGTGGTCAACTGTGGACATTTGTTGGCTTATTACCCTTAGGGTACCCTGGTTTTGGGTACGGATAATAAGTCTAGAGGAAACCAACATACTTACTCAGAGGTAATGAGGACGTCGTAAATATGGGGGTTTTACAACGGAGTCTTCCTGCTCAGAGGTAATGAGGACGTGGCAGGAGTAGACTCACTGAAGGATACATAGAACAACTCAGAGGTAATATGGACGTGGAAGTTCTACGTAAGGGGTGATTTATTTGTGATGGAAGAGAAACAACTCAGAGGTGGCATCGACGTGGTTGTTTCGGGAATTTTGTGGACCTGTTACCCTTTTTATGCACTAAAAGTGCGGGTAACAGATTCTGAGAAAAATTCTTTTTTTAGGGAGGAAGTTCAGAGGTATGATCATACATGACTTGCTGCCAGGAAGATGATTCATTTGGGGTAACCAGAGTGTAAGTTCTGCGGTACTTAAGAGTACATAAACCCAACAATCCGGTTGATTCGGAGGGTGTCATTTAGACATAATATTTCTTCAGGAACTTGCCGTTGATGGGCATCATGAGCAAGTCTCCATTTTGCTTTGCGAGGCGGTATGCACCATTGGAGAATACAGCCTCGATGATGAATGAGCCTTCCCACTTGGGCTGGAACTTGCCGGTGGTTTTATGAGTCATAACCATCGGCTTACGAACTGCCAAAACGAGATCGCCTACTTGGAATGTTCTCAGTTTGACCTTTTTGTTGAAGGCTCCAGAGATGCGTGCTTGATAAAGCTCAATTCATTGTTGAGCTAGCAGACGCTTCTCATCTAAGGCCTCCAATTCTTGTAGGCGACGATGGTAATTATCATCCGACGTTAGTCGATAAGTGAGGGCGACACAGAGCGAGGGAATTTGAGTTTCCAATGGAAGAACTGCCTCACTTTCGTATACCAAAGAGAATGGTATGTTCCCAGTGGCTGTTCGAGCTGTAGTATGGTACACCTATAAGCATTCGCCAAGCTTTTTATTCCAGTGGCGTTTGTTTGAGGACACGAACTTCTTGAGAAGCTTGATTATGGTTTTGTTGAAAGCTTCATCCAGACCATTAGCCGCCGGGTTGTTTGGTGTTGAAGCAACATTCTGAATTCGATGTTTGTCGCAAAATCGATAGAAGGCATGGCTTGTAAACTGCGGACCATTGTCGTGGACGATCCTTTGAGGTAGCCTAAATCGATAAATGACGTGATGCTTGACGAAGTTGATCACGTTTGATGTCTTCACTTCTGCAAGCGGAACAACTTATGTCCATTTAGAGAAGTAGTCCGTAATTGCAAGTATAAAACGGTACCCTCTAGATGAATGCGGGGTGATTGGACCAATGATATCCATTCCCCATGCCTCAAATAGCTAAGATGCCACCGTCGGATGTAGAAATTCGGATGGTTGGTGTATGAAATCTGCGTGGACCTGACAAGCTTTATATTTTTTTGCATAGTCTATCGCATCTGCTACCATTGTAGGCCAGTAATAGCCCATCCGGCGTAGGCGGTCTTGTAATTCCGGGCAAGATTGATGGGTCCCGTAAACACCATCGTGAGTTTCGTGCACGGCTTCTTTGGCTTCCGTATCTGACAAACACCGGAGCAGTAATCTATCATAGGATCATCGATACAGCATTTTTGTCTCTGTATCGTAGAAGAATCTGAGAGAACGTCTTCTAATAGAAGTGGCTTCTTTCAAATTTTCCGGTAAGGTACCATAGACTATAAAGTCAATAAATAGAAGTCTCCAGTCCTGTGTTTTGTCGACCATCAGGGCGGAATAACTCACAATAAATTGAACGTTGTTCTTAGGACAAACCAATTCATGGCCCATTACATCAACCAAATGATAAACATGATTTGGAACTGCCAGGGAAGCGGCAAGGACTGCTAGGGCATCGAATTCAATATTCTGGAGTCTGGAAACATATTCTATAAAGAACCCTTCCAAGGACGTAATGATGGCAATTGCTATTCGATGATAGGGGATCATGTCTTCATGGTGAACTTTATATGAACCCCAGATTTGATTAACAATTAACTGTGAATCGCCATATGCTTCCAGGTACTCTACCCCCACTTCTTTTACAAGTCGGAGGCCGATAACTAAGGCGTTGTACTTGGCCACGTTATTTGAACAAGGTTTCGTGAGGGAGTATGCCCGATTGATCACCAACCCAGAGGAAGAAATCAGTACCACTCCGACTCCAACGACGATATTTCCCTTAGGCCCGGTTCTTGAAGCACCGTCGAAGAACATTCGCCAGACGGTATCATGGGAAGCCATATTTGAATTGGCGACCTCGTTTGAAATCTCTTCATATATTCTGGTTGTCTCCGAACCTGGATGGACAGCTAAAAAGTCTGCCAAAGCTTGACCTTTGACAGCCTTCTGCGGGACGAAGATCATGTCATAGGGGACAATAATATTGCCCAAGTAGCAAGACGAGAGCTGAGTGCACCTGGTTTGGTCATGAGGACCCTGAGGAGGTTGACTCATGATATAACATGGATGGTCTGTCCTGTAACATAGTGTCGCATCTTCTGAATGGCGAACACCAAAGCGAAGCACTCCTTCTCCAAGGTGGTGTATCTATGCTCAGGCCCTATCATCATTCGGCTAAGGTAATAGATAGCTTGTTCATGCCCCACATCATTTTTTGTGCTAGTAGAGCGCCGAGGAAATGCTCTATCGCTCGCACATAAAGCAAAAACGGCTTTCAAGCAACCGGGGCCACCAGGACTGGAGGTTTCGACAGATATTCTTTAATATTGTCAAAGGCACGTTGGCACTCTTTATCCCATACGAAGGTGATGCCTTTTCTCATGAGGTGTATAAATGGTTGACATCGTCCGGAAAGGTTAGAGATAAACCTCCTGATATAAGCTAGCCTCCCTTGAAGGCCTCTAAGCTCACGAAGATTTCCTTCTGGATATGACCAAGAAGGATTTGGTGGGATTCATCTTTAAATTGTGTGCTCGTATCAGGTTAAATACTGTCCTCAGATCGTGCAGATAATCTTCCTTAGAGCGGCTTTTGACAGCAATGTTATCGACGTAGCATTCCACTGTTTTATGCAGGTGGTCTCTGAAGATGACACTTATGGCTCGTTTATATGTGGCGCCGGCATTCTTTAAACCAAAGGGCATGACTGTGTAGCAGTATACGCCAATCGGCGTTCGAAATGATGTATGTTTTTTATCGTCAGGAAATATCTTGATTTGGTTGTATCCTGAGAAGCCATCCATGAACGACATGCGCTCAAATCCACATGTGTTGTCAATTATTATGTCCGTAATAGGAAGATGGAACTCATCCTTAGGACATGCTTCATTCAGATTTCGGAAGTCAATGCAAATTTGGATCTTCACATTCTTCTTGAGGACCGGTACGATGTTGACTACCCAATCTGGATGTTGTTCCTCATGGATGAAGCCGCTGGCTATTAGTTTGTTGACCTCAACTTCGATAGAATTCATGATGTCTGGGCGGAACTGTCGTTGCTATTGCTTGACCGGCTTTACGTCCGAACGAATGTTGAGGTTATGGAGTGCACCCTCGGGGTTTAGCCCTGGCATGTCTTCATAACTCCAGGCGAACACGTCAATATACTCTCTGACGAGTTACAATAGCGACTCCTGCTCTTCGTCTGTCAGACTTTTGCTAACGAAGACTGGCTTTGGAGAGGATTCATCGCTGAGGTCAACTTGCATGACCTCATCTTCGGTAGGGGATCTTTTTGTTTGAAACGTTTCTCCCATTGCGCATTTAGCTGTTGGACCCGTGGCTCTAACTCGAGAAGTTCGAGCATGTCTTCGTCTTCTTCGTAGACGTCAGCAAATGCCATATTGGCAGACCAAGCTTGCCTGAGTACGTCCCGGATGCTGACATCTGAATCGAAAGTAGGTGATCCAGTCGAATGAGAATGCCATTCGCATTCCTCATCCGAGCTCTCGGGAGTTGTCGTCGGTGTAACATAGCCTAGACCATGTTTCGTCTTGCTGTAATAATCCCATGGTTTTCCAGCCGGGACCGACAATTGCACAGGTGATCGCCGACCAGTGCCATGGTTCAAGCCTGGTGTAGTCTTCATATCATACCCCTATTTTTGTATAAGATATTTGGATCGGGAGCTATACAGATAAAGCGGCAGTCTTTCGGTGCTGGGCTCGAGATCGACTTCTTCTAGCCTAAAGGACTATTGATCATTCTTTCGGCCAAAGATGATTGGATGATCCTCTCTCGCGACTATGAAGCAAGCGCCTTCCACGGGAGTAAGTTGGTTCGTGGTATAGACATTTGTCAGTTGTGTGTGTAAGTTGATGCCCATATCGTGTTCCATAGCATACATTACACGGAGCTTGTTAAGCTCGAGGTAGTTCAAAGATAACCCTTTATTAATAAAATAAGGTATCTTCTCTGGCGCTATTACATCATCGGCAGAGGGAACATCAGTGTGCGTAGCCACATATTTGGCTAGCTCTAGCTCCTCTTCAGCCATCCCATGTATTATTGATGATTGGGAGGATGACCTGGGCAGCTTGATCATCAAGGGTTCCACTGGTGGTGCTGGACATGGGGTCGTTGGCTGACTAGCGGACTTTGGCTCAGTGCTGGGCTATCGATTTGTCCTGGGGAGACGAATGACCATCGGCTTAACAGAAGGATTTATCCCTTCTGATTGTTGTTGGCCGGCTCTTGGCAGTCTGATTGTCATTGGCTCCACAGAGAGTTTCGGCCCTTGGCTAGACCTTGGGAGTCGGATAACCATTTGCTCCTTTTGTGCAGTGAGCACCGGTAAAGTGGTTACTTCTTTACGCAGAGTGGCTACAAGAGGTGCAGTTCTGCCTGGTTTGCGGGCCTGGAGATGGATCTTCAGAGGTTCTTCTTATCCCATTGTTGCCTCTGTTCGGTCTTGAGCATCCCCTTCGACCAGGTGCTTTTTCGATTTCTCGTACAAACAAGCATCCAAATAGTAGGATTCAACCCCTTTGAAGGGATCGACTTCGGCAAATTCCGTTCTTACGAAGCCGTGTTTGTCGATATATTTGAAGTACTGGTGCAACGTGGAGGGCACGATCATATAATCGTGTATCCAAGGATGCCCCAGGAGAATTTTGTAGGATGTATCTGCGTCTATGACGTAGCAAGTCACTTCTGACTGGAGGTCGCCAATTTGGCATTTCAGGCGAATCTTCCCAATAGGATAGCTTCTTCCTGAATTGAAACCGCTGATGGCGGTGTTGGTAGGTGTTAGCCGATGCATAGGGATACGTAGGAGGTGAGGCAAGCTCTTCGGAATGATGCTTATTGAAGAACCGGGCTCAATGTGCATCCGATCTACTTTGATGTCGCCGATGTATCCAGTGTAATATAGGGGGCGATCGTGCAGGTTGGTCTTGATGAGCATATCCTGCGGAGTGAACACGATGTTGGGCATTGCACCTGTAAAATTACTATCCTAGAAATTCATAGGCGAGCTCTCCCCTGTAAGCTTGACCTGAGCCAAATAAGCGTCAGTATTCTGGAGTGCTTCACTCAGTGCGATGTGAATATCCTTGGAGAGCCTCAAAGGCTCATATAATAACAATTTTGCTGGTGTGTTGGCCAATTGTGCCAGGATATCAAAATTGTAAGGCCTCTTCAGCCCCTGAGGTGCGTCTTTACAAAGCGACTTTTCGAAGCGTGTCTCCTTTGACTTAGGCTTGTCGGCTGGCGGAGGCTGAGAAGGTCCTGGGGCATCAGCAGTGGCCGACTAACGATCTTCAGCCGAGTTACCCGGTATGGGTTGAGATTGTGCACCAGACCGAGTAACGACAGTTGTTGCTTCTTCGGCTTCGGCTGAGATTGTGTGGCAAGACTTAGCCTTCCCGCCCTTCTTCTTGCCGGTGGAGGATGACGCTGACTGAGTTACTTCAGGCACCAAGTCTGGGTGGACCCACATGACCTCCCCTCGTGACGTGGTGAGGGACACCAGCCCAGTCATCTGGTCTTGGGGAGGTAGAAGATTAGTGACCTCTATTATTGCCCGGAGGATGGGTACGACGCTATCTTGAGTCCTTGTTGGAGGAAAACTGCCGAATTGGACCGACACCATGTTGGCAACCATGGTTACCTCCTCGAAATCAATGGACAAAGCCTTGGAATCGATGAGGTTCTGGATGTACCGCTTTAATTGGAAGCAGTCCTGAGTAGCATGATAGATGTAGCGGTGGAAGTGACAGTACTTTGGGCTCTCCATCTCTGTAGGTCGAGGTTAACGTCTCGGTGGAGCGAGCTGAATTCTATCCCCTTACAAGAGAATGTCAAAGATGTGCTTGACATGGCTATCCTCGAAGGAGTAGGTCACCTGAGGCCACTATTTCACTACATGCTTTGGTTCAGGCTTCTGGGCTGTATCGGCAACCATAGCCTGTTTACCTTTGGTGTCCCAGTTATTAGGAAAACTACTGCCGTTGTTGTTATTGGTATTAGGGCGTTTGCCCTTATCCTCTACATCCGAGATATGCAGTTCCAGTTGGCGAGCCTTCTTCAATTTTGCTTCTGCACTAGTGGCGCTGATGATGAAGGCCTTCCAGTCTTTAAATTGATCTTTGCCCATCCAGAGGCTGATTGTAGGGAGCAACCTCTTTTGGCAAATCTCAATTAAAGAAGAGTCTGGGTTACCAGAGGGCAATTTCATCGCGGTTTGGCAAAACCGCTCGATGTAATTCCTTGTCAATTCTTTTTCTCCTTGAATAACGTCCATAAGGTTTGACATCGTCACATCATGTCCCACCTCGTAGAACCTTTCCAAGAACATATGTTTGAAGTCGGCAAAGGAATGGATGCAGTTATCCGGCAGGTTGCGGTACCAATCGAACGCGACCCCTTCCAACGCCCTAATGAATAGTCACGTGAGGATGGCGTCGTCACACGGCAGATGGTCTATTGTGACCTCGAAGTAGGTCATATACCGGCTCGCAGAGCTCTTCCCGTCATATGGATTGATATTGAATAGTTTGTATCATGGGGGGAAGGGGACATCTCTCCATACAACGGGATACGGCTGTCGTATCCTGTGATCCTGAGAGGATTCTCGGGCATAAAAAATTATACGGAGCTCCTGGACTTCTTTTCTCGCCTTCCTAGCTTCTTCTACAGCAATAGAAGCCGATATTCTGGGTGGATTATTGTCCGGGGTTGCCGCGATCGTATTTGAGTCCGCATTGACGGCGGGACCCAAGCTTGTTTGACCAGGTGTCCTTGCTTGTAGAGCCGATAGGGCAGCCTTGATCTCGTCCACTGATTTAACCAAAATTTAGAGTATGGCCTCAAGAGTGTCGAGGTGCTGCCGATCACTAGGACCGTCTTGGTTGTTATCAGTCATGAATACCGTCCTCACATGAGGAGAAGTGGAAGGAACTATAGAAGGCGTGTCATCCGAATCATACCCTTGCATAGAGAAGTCGTCGGGGTATGTGAGAATATTCTCCTCTGGTTCAGACTAGGAGGAGGTGCTACCCCCTGCATAGGAGGTTGCCTCGTCTTGGACGTTTTCAGGGACGTCTGAGTCTGTTGTATCTGTTGGGGGGATTGTTTCCCTTGGTTCTTCTTCTTGAAACGTTGGATTGTTGTGGATGTTCCGAGGAGTGCTACCCCCAGCTCTAACTATCCCTAGGGATGTAGATGTCGAATCTCCAAGTGATGAAGATTTCATCTTTGAGAGGGTACCTTTATAAACCCCTCCTGTGATGGCTGTAGACAACCCCCTAGATAAGAGTTTTTTGGCCGCACTGGTTGAGATTGTCGGGCTGGACATGTTTATTTTCTTCATTCCCTTGCCGTTAGGGACCTTCCGGGTAGAATTACAGGAGGCGAAAGGAAGCGCCTCGTCCTCCGAGCTTTATTGTAGGACCGGTCCTGGCTGCTGTCACTACCACATTTCTAGAGTGAGGGTATTTTTGACATTTTTGGGGTAATTTAAATTTATTAGAATTTATTTGAATTTATGAGAATTTTTAGGAATTATTTTGGAATTGTTTGGACTAGATTGATTTTGGCTAGTTTGGACCCATATAGACCAACCTAGGAACTAACCCTAGTTAGTATGAGCTTGGTTAGGATTTATGACTCTAGTCTAACCTAGCCTAATCTTTGGTTTGGTCATTATAACTTAATTAGCAATTGGAATTAGAAAGTCATAAGTCATGACTTATGGTTTGAACCAATTAATATAACAACTTAGCCATAGCCTATGTAACTTGGCCCAAAGCCCAAACTACCAAACCCTAATCCCTAAAAAGTCATGGCCGGCCACCATGGGTTAACATTGGGATTCTCCCACTATAAAACCCCTCCTAAAATCTAGGGCTAGCCTCTTTTCCTAGGAAATTTATTTCAAGAAAGAAAGATGTGAGTCTCCATGCTTAAAAAAACTATAGAAAATCTATTGTAGGTCCTTTTTCCCCCAAACTAGTTGTATTAGATCCTATTATTATTGTTCTTGCTGTTATTGGAAATTTGTTTCAGTTTGAGGTTGTTTTGATTGGATTGGGATACCAAGAAAGGAGCTCACAAAGGGGATTTTTCATTGGAAGTTCTTCAATAGGTAACTTTGTCATTTCTCCATGGATTTTCATTTTGTCTTCATGATTAGGAAGCCCTAAGGGTCCCCTAAGTGTCTGTATAGGCTTCATGTCGAGTTTATTGAGTTTCGTGTCTATTTGGACACGTATCATGACTGTAGTCTAAGTGTTTGACGAAATGCCCCAAAGGGCATTTCGATCTCGTTTGTGCATTATTTTTGAATAGAAATATTAGTTTTAATCTTGCTTATTGATTTCTATTTGTTTGTGGTAGTGTTCGTGTTATTTCGTGTCAGATTCATCGTTTGGACACACGCGTGCACACGCTCGCGCGCGAGCTACAGTGTTCCCCTGCTACACGGGGTCTGTAGCGGACACGACACGGGGTTTTAGGACACGAAATTTAAGGGAAACCTAGGGGCAATGTCTGTCATGACATTCCCCAAGTTTTATTGGGTTTTGTGTCGTGTCGAAGGAGGAATCAATCGTGCACAGGGAATAGCCTGTGCAGTGCACTGTTGATTTTTGCCACTGATACGGGCCTCGTGTCCGACACTGACACGTTGTGGGCACTGGCCAATGGGCCTATGTGGTAGCCCTATAGGTAGGCAACCTATGTGGATGACCACGAGACTCGCGTGAGTCTTGTGTCGTGCACACGACACAAGTGCACGTGTGCACGAGACAGTGCACTGACAGTGCACTGTGTGTGTTGTTTTTGAGTTTCTTGTATTGGACACGCCGTGTCAGGCCTTGGATGACACGAAATGGATGTGTGGGGTTTGTGCACATGGGTTGTTTTCAATTACCAACCTTTAGGTTCATGATTAGCTTAATTTTCCTATTCAATTTCTTATTAACCCATGTTACTGATATTTGCATTTCTGAATTACCTTTCCAGTTTTCAAACTTAAGTTTGCCTGATTAGATTAACCTGTTAATCACTGATTAATGTATGTTTTATAAGCTCTAGTCTACTCTCCTATATGTTTCCAACTGTGGCTCAGTTTTTGGTTTATTTGGTGGTGTGTGGGATCCAAATGAGGATTTATAAAAAACTGGAAAACTGGGTATTCAGTTTTTCCATTCCCAGTTATTTTCAGATTTCAAATGTTGCACTTGGCCATCATTTTAGACCCTTTAGTATTGTTAACATGTAGGTTTAAGTCCTTAAACCATTTCTCCTATATGTGTACTATCTGTGGTTAAGTTTTTGGTTGATTTGGTGGTGTAATGCATTCGAATCGGGGTTGGAATTGTGGGGACTGAACATTGGTTCAGTTGGTAACACTGTTTCCTTATTTCCTTCACAGTTTAGTATTTGTGTATTGATTGAGTGTGTTCTTATACTCTTAAACCTGAGATTAGGATTTTATATTCAGTTTTGTCTGAACCTGAGGATTACACTACACACATTCACCTACACAATCTAAACCATGTCAATTCCTCTCACACACACACAGTCCTCCCCTCTCTCTTTCCTGTACACACATGTATGACACACCATACACACACTCTAGCACACAGGTTAGTCCTAACACCTACATCAGTCACTCACTGCACACACAAGTCCAGACTACACACACACACACTTTTCCCTCTTTCTTTACTGTTTTATAATTCCTGCACACTATTTTTACTATTACACACACACACACAATATTTCCTCCTCTTGACAGTTTACACTTGTACACACACTCTCTATATATAAATCCCCTAGTCTCATATAGTTAAGTTTTTGTGTATAATATGTATACATATATAATATAAGTATGTGAGTGTAATGAATAGGGATGTATACCTATATATATGCAATGTATTATGTATATATGAGGATACAATATATATGGGAATCATATATATGATGTTATGTGTGGTGTACCTATAGGTAGCCATATATATATATATATATATATATATATATATATATATATATATATATATATATATATATATATATATATATATATATTTTATTTTTATTTTATTTTTTAATATATATATATATATATATATATATATATATATATATATATATATATATATATATATATATATATATATATATATATATATTTAATATATATATATATATATATATATATATATATATATATATATATATATATATATATATATATATAAAAGATATATATATATATTTATATAAAAAAAATAAAAAATATATATATATATATATAAAAGATATATATATATATATATATATATATATATATATATATATATATATATATATATATATATATATTTACTATGTGATTTCCATGTGTAGGCCTAGATGTTATATAAGTTGTGTGAAGTTGGTTTCACTTGTGTTATATAGGTTGTAAGGACTTGGTATGCTAGCATAGGCTAGTTTAGCCTTGTTTAGACTAGTATGGACTAGTTAGGCCTACAATAGACTATTTAGACTTGGTTGACCTAGTTTGACTTCTAGGGTTGACCAGAGTTGACCAAGAGTTGACTTTGGCCTAGTTTGACCTAGAATCATGTAGAATGCATAATAGGACTTTATTTTACTATTCTGGACTTGTTGTGACTTGTGCTGTTCTGATTAGGAGCCAGACACCACTCCTCGGACAGTACTTTCATATTGGATACTCAGATACCAGGCGAGTACATTCTCTGATCATTTCATATCCTGCTTAGAACTATTTCCTGCCGTAGATTACTTTACTTGTACTGTCACGTTGGTCACACGGATTGGTACTATATGGATCCCTTCTTGAGATGTTATCCTTAGGGAGCATCGGGTACTCTATGTTCTGTGCGTTTCACTTACATAGCGTATCACTATGCTTCGTTGATTCTTCGATCACTTGTGACATATACTCTTATGATCACAGAGTCTTCCTGGAATCCTTATCCCATTTATGGGTCTACTATGTATCACCCTTCGGGGGCTTATCACCTTTCGGAGGCTTATCACCCTTCGGGGGAATTATATAGTATCATAACATAACCTGGTTGGATCCTTGTGTACTGATTGGGGGTACGGGGGAGTAGAAATAGACATGTGAATACTATCCAAGTAGTGTAGTATCAGAATCTCTTCCATGGTGTAGCATCAGAATCTCCTATGCCATTTATATGTCTATATTGTACTCTGACTCACTAGTCACATGTTAGCTCTTTATTTATAGTAGATATTTCTATTACAGCTTTCTCTCTCTGTTTATATACTGCACTTCTTTCAGTACTTGTATCTTACTTTACTGCATGATTATATCTTCTAACCTGCTATAAACTGTTGAGATGTACTGTACTCGCTCATGTCCTGACTGGACCTGTTGAAAATATTACAGAGGACGAGGAGGAGGCTTGCTTGGATACCTACTACGGGGCAGCCTTAGATGACACCTGCGAGCTAGACACTCAGGAGGACCCAGCTCTAGCTGAGGATATCACCCCGATTGCCTAGATTCGATTAGTTAGGCTTATTTTACTTTATGCAGTCTTGAGACATGTTTCAGCTAGACTATATTTGGAGTTCAGAGTTGTATATATTCTTTCATTCTGTATATGAGACCATGTACTTTTAGATATTGCTGGGATTATCTTAGACTACTTTCATCTATTTATTTTCTTGAGTTCTATTTCATATCGTGCTATCTCTTCCTTAGTTATGATTGAGTTTTACTGCTATGTCATCCCCATTCGGGGAGTATAAACTGTTTAGAGATATATTGCTAGTTGGTTGTTGACCTAGGACAGCGTTCTACCGCCGACATTGCGGCGTAGGCTGGACGTTGTTACGTTCTCGTACCCTCATAGTGGGTGCGGGTCGTGACACATTTTTAGTGGTGGCCTATGCTGGTATAGACTAGAAGTATAGTGGTATTCGAATTAGAGTATCACTACAGCCTGCAGTAGGATATAGGACATTAATTTTTAAGGTACTCAATCACTTTAGGAAAATTTCTTTTATTGCCATCTAAATCCTTTTGTCAGCTGATCCTTTGAATTATAATTGTTTGCCTTTGTTATTTCGCTTCTTTCTCAGAAATTGATACTCTTGTTTGTCTATCTTCAGGATGGTAGAGACTAGATCGTAGCGTGCCATTCATGAGGATGCTATAGAGGGGACTGCTACCTCTTAGCCAGTACGGCGAGGCCAGGGGACTGCAGCTCCTGCCACCTCAGCTCGTATTGAGACCTCGGCAGTAGCAGCAGGGGGTATGCATCCACCGACTCGAAGACAGGACCCGGTCATTCCAAAGGATCCCTTTCAGCAGCCACCGCCTACAGGATACGTGGACGCAGCTCAGATGTTCGCGTATTTCCAGCAGTTCATGGACAGACAGCAGGCTCGACAGGACAGGAGCATGGAGTTGGCCGTCACGACAGCCGCAGCTCGACCAGTGGTGCAGCAGCCGAGGACACCGGGGATCGAGCAGTTTTAAAAGATGAGCCCTAGAGACTTTCTGGGGACAGAGGGTATCCTATATGCCGATGAGTTGATCGAGCATATAGAGGAGATCTTCCGCTTGGCTAGGATTCCAGCAGACCTTCAGATCGAGGCCGCAGCCAGCCGGATGCGAGATCTTGCTCGCACCTGGTATCAGTCAGACCCCAGGGTGGGGGTACCTGGGCAGACTTGGGAGCAGTTCAAGGGCTTCTTCAAGAAGAAGTTCTTCCCAGATTCAGCACTCAGAGCCTTGGAGTCGCAGTTCGAGAGCCTGGTCCAGGGGAGTCTCTCAGTGGAGGAGTACGTCGGGGAGTTTGGCCGCCTCGGTAGGTTTGTGGAGGGCTTGAGCGAGACGACGAAGGCCCAGAGGTTCCGGAAGGGCCTAGTCAAGGAGGTCAAGTCCTTGACCAAGGGCAACCGGGATGCCACGTTCGAGGAGATCTTGACAGGAGCTTTGCTAGCAGAGGATGATCTTGAGCTTAGGTTCACGAGGGAGAGAGACATAGTTGGAGGTGTAACACCCAGTTTTCTAAAATTGGGGTATTTTTGAAAATTTATTATTTTTATTATTTATTAGTGGTATTTTAGTCATAATATGATTTTTGGGTGATTTTAGTTAAGTTAAACCATTTTCTAAGTCATGACTTATGACTTTGTGATTTACTAGTATAACCCTAGTGTAAACCCTAGAAATTTCATAACCTAGAGACTAACCATGATCATGTGAGCCTAGCCATAGGCTTAGAACATCAAATTAGGACTTTTTAGCCTAAAGGGTATTTTGGTAATTTTCTAGGAATTATTTGAAATTATTTGTATTTATGTGTTTTTATTATTGTCTAATTATTGTTAAGTGTCATGAGAGCCCTAACCAAGTTTAGCCTAACCTAGAGATTAGTTACTAACCTAGAATGATAAGGGGATAGATATTTACATTGGTTAAAGTAAGGAAAATATCTTGATATTTACTTTATAGGATATTTACCATGAATTACTCAAAATATCTCAACCCTTTACCTAAAGTCCTTGCCTTCACTATGAAGGAAAGGCCAAGACCCCCCCCCCCCTTGCCATGACCGGCCAAGACACCCCCCTAGTAGCCACCATTCCTATTTAACCTCATCAAATCATTCATGAACAATTTTACATGAATTTTAATCCCACAAAATTCCCATTTCTTCAAACCTACACAACTTGATCAATATTGATCCAAATCACCTCTAGTTTCTTGAATTGGACTCCCTTACACTAGAGGGTACTAGTTAGGGCCTGCTATTAAGGATTTGAGGGGCTTTGGGCACCACCAAGTGGAAGGACACCCCCCCTCTTTCATTGATTTCCATTGGAAATACACAAATAGGTAAATGCCCATAAACCTTGTTAATATTGTGTTTTCGCTTCATATTTGCATGCATCTAGGTACCATGGAACTGTGGGTCAAGTTTGGTAGGATTTTGAGTTGGTTTGGTGTCCGTATCGGACACGTATCCTAGACTAGGAAACCTTGTTTGATGAAATGCCACAAAGGATTTGTTTTTATTAAAATGTAAAACAAAATACATTTTCTGGTAGCCCTAGACATGTAGGACACAACCCTAACTTACTGAACACATTTTCGAGTCGTGTCCGTGTCTAAAACGGACACGAACTCACTGCACGAGACTCGCGTGCATGCCCTGCTACCCCACCCTTCGTGCTCACTGCACAGGCACCTAGGACACGTAAAAATTGGTAGACACGAGGGGGCAATGTCTACGAACATGCCCCCAAAATCTCACAACTTTTCGTGTCGTGTCGAGTGAGAAATCTCACTCGTACTGGACACGTACTGCAGTGCACGCGCACAGTTCAGTCGAAAATTCGACTTAGACACGCGACTCGTGTCGCATGGACACGAGTCGAGGACACCTCGTGGTGACACGAGTGTGTAGCCCAACACGTGGGCTACACGTGGGCATGACCACGAGGCCCTACGTGGCTTGTGTCGTGTCCACGAGGCACGTGAACATGTGCACGACGCGGTGCCAAACACGCGTATCAGTCGTATTTTTGGTGACTGATACGGGCTTCCCATTTGGACACGGCGACACGTGGGTGCGTGTCAGGGTCCTAGGTGTGTAGCCTGACCCTAGGCGAACCAAGGGACACGAGCACGACACTTCACGTGTCCTGTGTCGTGAGCATGAGACACGTGAACACGTGCACGATGCTGTGATACTGCACAGTGTCTGTGCTTACCCGGTTGTATTTGTTGACCTCTGGACACGCCGTGTCGTATCGTGGTGAACCCCCATTGACACACACGACACGTACACCCTTGGGGCATCACTTACCAACCACTAGATTGGAACCTTAGTGGGGTTTTGGACACGAAATCGAGTTTACCTATTTACTTATACACAGTCCCCATTTTCCTGATTTTGTTTGTATTTCTAGTTTTCTAAAAGTGAGTTTCAAATCTATTTTTGATATGATTAGTACATGTAATTGTATATTTTTAGTATATATATAGGTAGTATATATGTATGTGTGTGTGTGGGTGAGTTTTTAGGTTGTATACATGTATATACATGTGTATATACATGTATGTGTATTGTAGGTGTGTGTATGTATGTGTGTGTGTAACTGTGTAGTGGTTGGGGAATGATTCCTGTTCCAGGATTTCTGGAATACCCCATTCCCCCATTTTTTGTGCGTGTCTCTCCCTCTCTTTCATTGTCCTCTTTCTAGTTCACTCTCTCTCTCTCTCTTTCACTGTTCTCTATTTCTCTCTCTCACATCTCTCTCTAATTCCCTCTGTATATATATATATGTTATATATATTTTATATATATATATATGTTATATATATATATGTTATATTGTATATAGTTATATATATTGGTATATATAGTTAAGGGTATATATGGGTTATATATATTTATATATATATGGAATGTATATATATGTATATATTATAGCTATCTATATATGTATATATATTAGGTATATATGTGGGTACTATATATATATTGGGTATTATATATATATATATATATATATATATATATATATATATATATATATTATATATATATATATTGTATTAGTTTATATTTGTGTCATTATGTATATATTGTGTCTATACATAGATACTTAGGGAGTATGGGAATTACATAGGCTATAGGCCTATGTGGTTCTTGTATGTGTATATATATGTATATTATAGAGATGAAAACCTAAGTCATTAGCCTATGGCCTATGGCCAATGAGTTAGGATAGACTATTAGGCCTACTAGACCTAGGTTGACCAAATGTTGACCATTGTTGACCAAAGTCAACTATAGGTCAAACCTTGACCTAATTGACCTAGAATTGACTAGGACTAACCAAAAATGACTTGTTTAACTAGTCTGACCATGTTTGACCTAATTACCTTATTGACTGGTCTTTGTTTGACCTAATTACCTTGCTGACTAGTCTTTGTTTGACCAATACCTTAGTTGGTCTAAGTTTGACTTAGACTTGACCCAGATTGATCATGTTGACTAGTTTGATTTGAATGTTGACCAAGAGTTAACTTTAACCTAGATTTGACTAATCTTGACTTGTTTGACCTTGTTTGACTTTATTTGACTTAGTTTGATTTCCTGTAACCTAGTATGACTTCCTGTGATCTAGTTTGACTATTAGAGTTGACCAAGAGTTAACTTTTGACCAGATTGACCTAGAATCATGTAGTATGCATTGTATACTTTATTTTTACCATTGTGGATACATTGTGACTTGTATTGCTCTGATTAGGAGCCATACACCTCTCCTCAAACATTATATCCTCTTCAGACATTCAGTTATCAGGCGAGTACATTCTCTGACCGTTTCATACTTGCTAGGATTTATATTCTTGCTCTAGATTACTTTACTTGATGCTGACACGATTGTTATCACGGATTGGTACTATATGGATCTTTTCATGAGATGTTATCCTCCTCAGGAGCATCAGATACTTTTGTCACGTATGTTTCACTTACATCATGTATCTCATGCTTCTATTTTCATGTATCTTCATGTATCAGCTAGTGACTCATGTACTCTCATGATCACCGAGCCTTCATGAATCTTCATGAATCACTCACGTATCACCCAATTATGGGCTTATTACGAATCTTAACGTAACATGAATGGATCCTTGTGTATTGATTGGGGAAACGGGGGAGTAGAAGTGGACATGTGAATAATTCCAAAGTAGTATAATCATGTGCAAACTCAGTAGTGTAATCATGTATAAATTCCAGCCATTCACATGCCTATCTTGTGCTCTACATCACTAGCCACTTACAGTTCTCTATATACAGTAGATATTTCCTTTACAGCTATCTCTTTTGCTACATGTATCTTCCTTCAGCAGTTCCTGTATTTTACTCTATTGCATGCTTTATATTTCCTATCATATTATACACTGCGTGAGATATATTGTGCTCGTTCCTGTCCTGACTGGACCTGTTGAAAATATTACAGAGGATGAGGATGAGGCCCTGGTGACTACCTATTATGGAGCAGGACTAGATAATACTTATGTTGTGGACCCTCAGCAGGATCCACCTGCAGCTGTGGATGTTGCCCCAGTAGTCTAGGCTAGTTTAGCTAGACAGTCTTTCTGTATTATCATTTTGTCTCACATTTTGAGTTGTATTTCGAGACGTTGAGATGTATAGACTCCTAGACTTATTCTGTATATTGGGTTGACATTCTGATGTTATGTATCCTAGACACTTAGACTTATTTCATCTATTCTACTGTTCTCTTTGAGTTACTGTCTATCTATCTATCTTTTATTCTTCTACCTAGATGTGATTGAGATTGTTTTCTGTTTGTCACCTCCATTTGGAGAGTATAAACTGTACAGGTACATTTTATATTGTTAGATGATTGACCTAAGACAGTGTTCTACCGCCGACACTGCGGCGTAGGCTGGACGTACCCACTTCTCGTGCCCCTATACAGGGTGCGGGTCGTGACATGTTTTAGTGGTGGCCCATGTAGGTCGAGTTTATGTAGTGGTATTCGAACTAGAGTATCACTACAGCCTGCGATAGGATTTGAGGAATAGGCTTAGTGAGAGAGGATACTCAATCATTGTTAGGATACCTTGAGAGATTCCTGGGATGACCCTTGAGAATCTCATTGAAATTTTGATTTAAACTCCTTTTCCCTTGATTGAATTTGATTTTGGAGGATTCACTGTAGAACTTTGAATCCTGGTATTAGTAGATGATTTTAAAATTTTTGTAGTTGTTGATTTAAATTTCTGTGTTAGATTAATTTTTTTTTTAATTTATTTTAATGTACTCAATCACATTTATGAGAAAACAATCATCTGTTTCTTGCCATCTAATCCTCTTGCAAATTGCTTTTCATTGAAATGAACTGTCCCCTCTATTTTTGCATCTTGCTCAGCTCCTTCTACCAATCTATGTGATTGTATCCCAAACCTGACTTACTCGACATTTCCTCAAATCAAGACCTTATTGAGACCTTCTAACCTTGACCTTTGATTTATCGAACCCTAACTATATTCATCTAGTAGCCTATCTATCCCTAGGGCTGTGTTCCTAAATTATTTACTAGATTCCTAATTAATTTTATTCCACGGGTTAATTTGATCTTCTTTAATTTTTACATCAATTATTACGTCTTGAACTCCCACTTTCTATTCTAGATCATTGGACGTCCTTTACCGTGACTTAGATATTCAGAGTATAACACTAGTTGTTACTTTCCAACAAACATCACATGTAAGACCTAGACTAGCCTACCTTCATGTAGGTATTCCATGTCCCACTAAAACCCGTCTCCTTGTACTCTATTTTCTTGACATAATTTTCTGGTCAAATGGCTAAACTATAACCTCTACCATGATACTAAATTGATTCTTATTTCAATTAGAGATCCACATTGGCACAACTCTTCCGACCTGGCATGTGATGGTGTTCTGCTTGAATCCTTAAATACTTAACCTTGTACCTTACCTTGGATGCTTGACCCGATTGGTTAAGGATCTTGGACTATGTATCTTCTTTCATCATTTCCACCCTTACTTATATCTTATGCTATAAATTTATCCTTGGTTTTACAAGCTTATCCTTTTCGAGCTTGATCATGATATATTTTATTGGGTGTACACCCACTAATATATTATCTAATCAGAACCGGCGTATGATGGTGTGATCAACCTATTGCGTTTTGGTTCACTTTTTCATATATTAATCTACGTGGATGGAGACATAATTAAACTTGCCCTAGAATCTTATCCGCAACAGCCTTGACAATTCTCCTTGGAATTATTTCATCACCTATGAACCTCGTATTCATATCTAGTTGGATTAAATTTAATCATGACCTGGATCTTCATCATTGGATGCTCGTGCTCATACTCGATTTCATTGATTTCCCACCTTGCCGAAATCTCAATTTATCCTGAAATTGATCAACTTAGATCGTGTCAAGACTAAAATCTATTTGTGATTGTTTGTACCTAAATTTTTAATTTTCTCTTCATGGAATAGTAACTTTTAATGATTTCTCACTTACTTATTAATAACCAATTTTCATATAGGATGGTAGATGACCCTATAGCCTTGATGATTGTTGTTCCCTTACCTTCCCAATTAGGACACCTTAGATTGCTTGTACGTTTTGATACCATAGGACAGTATTGATCTAGAATGACTAGTGCACCTAGATGAGACCACAGACTGTTCCATTTAACCTGTCCCCGGGTACCACTATTTCACCACAATTTTTTTTGGTTCAATTTAGGCCATCGACCTTTCCCACTCTAAATTATGATCATCATAGGCACATTACCATGACTTTTAAATTAAGAGCACAAGACTAGTTGTTTTCTCAAAACTGACTTCACATACATGACCTAGACATGACACTCTACACCCATGACCTTAGTGTCCCACTCAGGCATACCATCGTGTGCTTCATTTGCTTAGTACGATTTTCCTGACCCGAGGCTCCATCCTGATTTACCCCATGGAGTTACTTTTGATTTCGATTTGAATTAAGGACACCTTATAACCTAAAACTGCCAACCAATTTTTGGACATGACCCAGTATAGGTCTACTACCCATATTTTGCTTGTTAACCTTGTATGTTGCTAGGTAGTAGCTTCGTCCCTGATTGTTGGAGGTATGACCTAGGAGGAGTATGACCATCTAAATTTCGAGGACGAAATTATTTTAAGGTGGGTAGACTTGTAACACCCAGTTTTCTAAAATTGGGGTATTTTTGAAAATTTATTATTTTTATTATTTATTAGTGGTATTTTAGTCATAATATGATTTTTGGGTGATTTTAGTTAAGTTAAACCATTTTCTAAGTCATGACTTATGACTTTGTGATTTACTAGTATAATCCTAGTGTAAACCCTAGAGATTTCATAACCTAGAGACTAACCATGATCATGTGAGCCTAGCCATAGGCTTAGAACATCAAATTAGGACTTTTTAGCCTAAAGGGTATTTTGGTAATTTTCTAGGAATTATTTGGAATTATTTGTATTTATGTGTTTTTATTATTGTCTAATTATTGTTAAGTGTCATGAGAGCCCTAACCAAGTTTAGCCTAACCTAGAGATTAGTTACTAACCTAGAATGATAAGGGGATAGATATTTACATTGGTTAAAGTAAGAAAAATATCTTGATATTTACTTTATGGGATATTCACCATGAATTACTCAAAATATCTCAACCCTTTACCTAAAGTCCTTGCCTTCACCATGAAGGAAAGGCCAAGACCCCCCCTTGCCATGGCCGGCCAAGACACCCCCCTAGCAGCCACCATTCCTATTTAACCTCATCAAATCATTCATGAACAATTTTACATGAATTTTAATCCCACAAAATTCCCATTTCTTCAAACCTACACAACTTGATCAATATTGATCCAAATCACCTCTAGTTTATTGCATTGGACTCCCCTACACTAGAGGGTACTAGTTAGGGCCTGCTATTGAGGATTTGAGGGGCTTTGGGCACCACCAAGTGGAAGGACACCCCCCCTCTTTCATTGATTTCTATTGGAAATACACAAATAGGTAAATGTCCATAAACCTTGTTAATATTGTGTTTTCCCTTCATATTTGCATGCATCTAGGTACCATGGAACTGTGGGTCAAGTTTGGTAGGATTTTGAGTTGGTTTGGTGTCCGTATCGGACACGTATCCTAGACTAGGAAACCTTGTTTGATGAAATGCCACAAAGGATTTGTTTTTATTAAAATGTAAAACAAAATACATTTTCTGGTAGCCCTAGACATGTAGGACACAACCCTAACTTACTGAACATATTTCCGAGTCGTGTCCGTGTCCAAAACGGACACGAACTCACTGCACGAGACTCGCGTGCATGCCCTGCTACCCCACCCTTCGTGCTCACTGCACAGGCACCTAGGACACGTGAAAGTTGGTGGACATGAGGGGGCAATGTCTGCGAACATGCCCCCAAAATCTCACAACTTCTCGTGTCGTGTCGAGTGAGAAATCTCACTCGCACTGGACACGCACTGCAGTGCACGCGCACAGTTCAGTCGAAAATTCGACTTAGACACGCGACTCGTGTCGCATGGACACGAGTCGAGGACACCTCGTGGTGACACGAGTGTGTAGCCCAACACGTGGGCTACACGTGGGCATGACCACGAGGCCCCACGTGGCTCGTGTCGTGTCCACGAGGCGCGTGAACACGTGCACGACGCGGTGCCAAACACGCGTATCAGTCGTATTTTGGTGACTGATACGAGCTTTCCATTTGGACACGGTGACACATGGGTGCGTGTCAGGGTCCTAGGTGTGTAGCCTGACCCTAGGCGAACCAAGGGATACGAGCACGACACTTCACGTGTCCTATGTCGTGAGCACGAGACACGTGAACACGTGCACGATGCTGTGACACTGTACAGTGTCTGTGCTTACCCGATTGCGTTTGTTGACCTCTGGACACGCCGTGTCGTGTCGTGGTGAACCCCCATTGACACACATGACACGTACACCCTTGGGGCATCACTTACCAACCACTAGATTGGAACCTTAGTGGGGTTTTGGACACGAAATCGAGTTTACCTATTTACTTATACACAGTCCCCATTTTCCTGATTTTGTTTGTATTTCCAGTTTTCTAAAAGTGAGTTTCAAATCTATTTTTGATATGATTAGTACATGTAATTGTATATTTTTAGTATATATATAGGTAGTATATATGTATGTGTGTGTGTGGGTGAGTTTTTAGGTTGTATACATGTATATACATGTGTATATACATGTATGTGTATTGTAGGTGTGTGTGTATGTATGTGTGTGTGTAACTGTGTAGTGGTTAGGGAATGATTCCTGTTCCAGGAATTCTGGAACACCCCATTCCCCCATTTCCTGTGTGTGTCTCTCCCTCTCTTTCACTGTCCTCTTTCTAATTCACTCTCTCTCTCTCTTTCACTGTTCTCTATTTCTCTCTCTCACATCTCTCTCTAATTCCCTCTGTATATATATATATATATATATATATATATATATATATATATATATATATATATATATATATATATATATATATATATGTTATATATATATATATATGTTATATTGTATATAGTTATATATATTGGTATATATAGTTAAGGGTATATATGGGTTATATATATTTATATATATATGGAATGTATATATATGTATATATTATAGTTATCTATATATGTATATATTAGGTATATATGTGGGTACTATATACATATAATGGGTATTATATATATATATATATATATATATATATATATATATATATATATATATATATATATATATATATATATATATTGTGTTAGTTTATATTTGTGTCATTATGTATATATTGTGTCTATACATAGATACTTAGGGAGTATGGGAATTACATAGGCTATAGGCCTATGTGGTTCTTGTATGTGTATATATATGTATATTATAGAGATGAAAACCTAAGTCATTAGCCTATGGCCTATGGCCAATGAGTTAGGATAGACTATTAGGCCTACTAGACCTAGGTTGACCAAATGTTGACCATTGTTGACCAAAGTCAACTATAGGTCAAACCTTGACCTAATTGACCTAGAATTGACTAGGACTAACCAAAAATGACTAGTTTAACTAGTCTGACCATGTTTGACCTAATTACCTTATTGACTAGTCTTTGTTTGACCTAATTACCTTGCTGACTAGTCTTTGTTTGACCAATACCTTAGTTGGTCTAAGTTTAACTTAGACTTGACCCAGATTGATCATGTTGACTAGTTTGATTTGAATGTTGACCAAGAGTTGACTTTAACCTAGATTTGACTAATCTTGACTTGTTTGACCTTGTTTGACTTTATTTAACTTAGTTTGATTTCCTGTAACCTAGTATGACTTTCTGTGATCTAGTTTGACTATTAGAGTTGACCAAGAGTTGACTTTTGACCAGATTGACATAGAATCATGTAGTATGCATTGTATACTTTATTTTTACCATTGTGGATACATTGTGACTTGTATTGCTCTGATTAGGAGCCATACACCTCTCCTCAGACAGTATATCCTCTTCAGATATTCAGTTATCAGGCGAGTACATTCTCTGACCGTTTCATACTTGCCAGGATTTATATTCTTGCTCTAGATTACTTTACTTGATGCTGACACGATTGTTATCACGGATTTGTACTATATGGATCTTTTCATGAGATGTTATCCCCCTCGGGAGCATCAGATACTTTTGTCACGTGTGTTTCACTTACATCATGTATCTCATGCTTCTATTTTCATGTATCTTTATGTATCAGCTATTGACTCATGTACTCTCATGATCACCGAGCCTTCATGAATCTTCATGAATCACTCACGTATCACCCAATTATGGGCTTATCATGAATCTTAACGTAACATGAATGGATCCTTGTGTATTGATTGGGAAAACGGGGGAGTAGAAGTGGACATGTGAATAATTCCAAAGTAGTGTAATCATGTGCAAACTCAGTAGTGTAATCATGTATAAATTCCAGCCATTCACATGCCTATCTTGTGCTCTACATCACTAGCCACTTACAGTTCTCTATATACAGTAGATATTTCTTTTACAGCTATCTCTTTTGCTATATGTATCTTCCTTCAGCAGTTCCTGTATTTTACTCTATTGCATGCTTTATATTTCCTATCATACTATGCACTGCGTGAGATGTATTGTGCTCGTTCCTGTCCTGACTGGACCTGTTGAAAATATTACAGAGGATGAGGATGAGGCCCTGGTGACTACCTATTATGGAGCAGGACTAGATGATACTTATGTTGTGGACCCTCAGCAGGATCTACCTGCAGCTGTGGATGTTGCCCCAGTAGTCTAGGCTAGTTTAGCTAGACAGTCTTTCTGTATTATCATTTTGTCTCACATTTTGAGTTGTATTTCGAGACGTTGAGATGTATAGACTCCTAGACTTATTCTGTATATTGGGTTGACATTCTGATATTATGTATCCTAGACACTTAGACTTATTTCATCTATTCTACTGTTCTCTTTGAGTTACTGTCTATCTATCTATCTTTCATTCTTCTACCTAGATGTGATTGAGATTGTTTTCTGTTTGTCACCTCCATTTGGAGAGTATAAACTGTACAGGTACATTTTACGTTGTTAGATGATTGACCTAGGACAGCGTTCTACCGCCGATACTGCGGCGTAGGCTGGACGTACCCACTTCTCGTGTCCCTATACAGGGTGCGAGTCGTGACAGGAGGCAGCAGCAGCAGTGGAGGCCAGGCCTAGAGGCCCCACTTTCAGCATCAGCAGCTGAGGCAGTTTCAGCCACAGCCGATTCAGCAGAGGCCAGTCCATCAGCAGCAGCAGCCGAGGCAGCACCTGCTGGGTCAGAGACAGGGTGGTACTTGTGGCTACTGTAAGAAGCCTGGGCACGTCTTCAATGAGTGCCGAAAGAGGCTGGGCCAGTGCCTAGTGTGTGGTTCAGCAGACCACCAGATGAGGGAGTGTCGTATGGGACGAGCAGCTCCGGGAGGTGGAGTCAGAGCTCCAGCAGGCCAGCAGAGGGGACCAGCCCTGCCGACGCGGTAGCAGAGGTTCGTCCAGCACCAGCAGCAGGCCAGGGGAGGCCAGCAGGGGCGAGCTTTCGCCATGGCAGCTGGAGATGCAGAGGTGATAGGAGAGCTGATTGCAGGTTCGATTCTACTCGACTCCAGTCCAGCCTTTGCATTATTTGATTCCGGTGCTTTGCATAGCTTCATATCAGTATCTTTTGTGATTAGACATGGTATCATAGCTAAATCGTTGCCTAGGACTTACAAGATCACGACCGAGGGTGGTATTATCCTCGTGAGTGATGTTTGTAAGGGTCGAAGAGTAGTTTTGGGAGGCCGTGAGTTGGAGGTGAGCCTGCTCGTAATGCTATTGCCGAACTACGATATAGTACTAGGCATAGATTGGTTGAGCAGGCACCACGCCAGCATTGATTGCAGAGGGGGTAGAGTTCTCTTCAGAGCACCGGGGGTGCCAGAGTTCGAGTACTCCAGACGTCAGGCAGAGCAGAGCAGTGGAGTCTTCTGTGGAGTCTCGGTCGAGGAGGAGACGATTCCACACCCCTTGATAGCAGAGTATATGGATGTTTTCCCAGAGAAGTTACCGGGACTGCCACCAGACAGAGACATAGAGTTCTCGATGGACTTGGTTCCAGGAGCGGAACCCATCTCTCAGCATGTCTATCGGGTGAACAACAGCGAGCTGGTGGATGAGCTACAGGATAAGGGCTTCATCCGCTCGAGTTCGTCGCCATGGGGTGCACCAGTGTTGTTTGTGCCGAAGAAGGATGGGTCAGTACGCATGTGTATTGACTATAGGGCACTCAACAACCTCACGATCAAGAACAAATACCCACTGCCGCGGATCGACGATCTATTTGACCAGTTGAGCGGAGCTCGGGTATTTTCTAAGGTTGATCTGAGGTCGGGATATCACCAGGTGAAGGTGAAGAGGGAGGATATTCCTAAGACCGCTTTCAGGACGCGGTACGGGCAGTTCGAGTTTTTGGTTATGCCGTTTGGGCTAACCAATGCACCTGCAGTATTTATGAACCTTATGAACAAGGTATTCCACCAGTATCTGGATCAGTTTGTGGTGGTGTTTATTGACGACATCTTGGTATATTCCAAGACTGAGGAGGAGCACGATAAGCATTTGAGGATCGTGCTGGAGACTCTCAGGAAGGAGCAGCTTTACGGGAAGCTCTCCAAGTGTAAGTTCTTCTTGGACCGGCTGGACTTCTTGGGGCATGTGGTGACTAGAGATGGTATCTCGGTTGACCCCAAGAAGATTGTAGCAGTTGAGGCATGGGCAGCCCCGACTTCAGTTGCAGAGATCAGGAGTTTTTTGGGGCTGGCAGGGTATTATCGGAGATTTGTGCAGGATTTCTCCCGGGTTGCAGAGCCATTGACTCGGTTGACCCGGAAGGATGCTGAGTTCGTTTGGTCAGAGGGGTGTCAGGCAGCTTTTGATGAGTTAAAGAAGCGGCTGACGACAGCTCCGATTCTGATATTGCCTTCAGGATCAGGTGGTTTCACTATTTATAGTGATGCTTCAGGGAAGGGGCTGGGTTGCGTCTTGCAGCAGCATGGGAAGGTGATTGCCTACGCTTCCAGGCAATTACGTTCTCATGAGAAGAACTACCCTACCCATGACCTGGAGATGGCAGCAGTGATATTTGCTCTGAAGCTATGGAAGCATTATCTGTATGGTAAGAGGGTGAAGATCTTCACAGATCACAAGAGCTTAAAGTATGTGTTCACTCAGAAGGAGTTGAACATGAGGCAGCGCAGATGGTTGGAGTTGATGAAGGACTTCGACATTGCACTGCAGTATCATCCAGGGAAGGCCAACGTGGTTGTCGATGCCTTGAGTAGGTATCCGACAGCCATGTGTTTGACCATGGATCGGTATTTGCTTGCCGACTTGGAGAGCCTTGGGATTGAGGTGATCGTGCCCGGAGTGCAGATGCAGCTATGGGAGATGCAGATTCAGTCAGATTTTGTGGAGAGGATCAAGTCGGCACAATTTGAGGACGTTGCTCTGCGGTGTCTCCGAGAGCAGGTTCGAGCAGGATTGCTGGAGGGCGAGTTTTCTCTTACAGAGGATGGTGCCTTGAGGCACGGTTCTAAGTTATGTGTGCCCAGTGGAGATCTCAGGGAGCAGGTTATGCAGGAGGCCCACAAATCTCAGTACTCTATATACCCAGGTGCCAACAAGATATACGGAGATCTGAAGGAGCATGTTTGGTGGTCAGGGATGAACAGGAAGGTGGCTTGCTTCGTGGCTAGGTGTTTGGTCTGTCAGTAGGTCAAGGTAGAAAGACAGAGGCCCGGTGGATTGTTGCAGCCGCTGCCCATTCCCGAGTAGAAATGGGAGCATATCACTATGAACTTCGTATCAGGATTGCCGCGCACACCAGGAGGGAAAGACACGATTTGGGTCATCGTTGACAGGTTGACCAAATCGGCCCACTTCTTGCCATTCAAGGTGGGTACGTCTACAGAGAGGTTGGCGGAGATGTACATACGGCAGATAGTCAGGATTTACGGGATTCCAGTCAGTATCGTCTCAGATCGGGATAGCCATTTTACTTTCCATTTTTAGAGGAGTCTGCAGACCAGCTTGGGCACTCAGCTCAAGTTTAGTACTACATACCACCCCCAGACGGATGGACAGTCAGAGCGGACTATTCAGACCCTTGAGGATATGCTGCGGACGTGCGTCCTGGACTTTAGAGGTTCCTGGGAGGATCATCTTCATTTGGTGGAGTTTGCCTATAACAATAGTTTCCAGGCCAGCATTGAGATATCACCTTTCGAGGCTCTGTACGGGCGTAGGTGCCGTACACCCTTATCCTGGGATGATGTTGGTGAGCGAGCTTTACTGGGGCCAGAGATGGTTGTTGATGCGGCCGAGAAGGTGAAGCTCATCAAAGACAGACTTCGCGTGGCGTAGGACAAACATCGGCACTGTGCCGATAGCCACCGGAGGCCCTTGGAGTTTGAGGTACAGATTAGAGTAGGATTAGATTTAGATTTGTTGTTTGTGATTTTGATCATATTTGTTTATTATTTTATTTGAGACCTTGCTTGTGATTAGGTCGAAGACCAGGTTTCCATGAGGATATCTCCGACTCGTGGTACGATATTTTTTGGTGGAGGCGGGAAGCTTAGCCCGCGTTTCATCGGCCCTTTCGTTATCAGCGGAAGAGTCGGTGACGTTGCATACAGGCTAGACTTGCCGCCTGTGCTAGTGGGAATCCACAACGTATTTCATATATCACAGTTGAGACGGTACGTGGCTGACCCTAGCCATGTGCTCGATCATTCAGAGATAGAGGTTGGGCCTTCTCTCAGCTATCCAGAGCAGCCTGTGGAGATTCTGGATCGACGGGAGAAGGTTCTGAGGAACCAGGTGATACCCTTGGTATGCGTCGCATGAAGGCATCATTCTTCGAAAGAGTCTACCTGGGAGCGGAAGGATGAGATGCGCGAGCACTACCCTTAACTTTTCGGACCGTGAGGTATGCTTTCTATCCTTCTCATCAGTTGTATTTCGCCTTTCAATTTCGAAGACAAAATTCTTTTAAGGAGGGTAGATTTGTCACTACCACATTTCTAGAGTGAGGGTATTTTTGACATTTTTGGGGTAATTTAAATTTATTAGAATTTATTTGAATTTATGGGAATTTTTAGGAATTATTTTGGAATTGTTTGGACTAGATTGATTTTGGCTAGTTTGGACCCATGTAGACCAACCTAGGAACTAACCCTAGTTAGTATGAGCTTGGTTAGGATTTATGACTCTAGTCTAACATAGCCTAATCTTTGGTTTGGTCATTAGAACTTAATTAGCAATAGGAATTAGAAAGTCATAAGTCATGACTTATGGTTTGAACCAATTAATATAACAACTTAGCCATAGCCTATGTAACTTGGCCCAAAGCCCAAACTACCAAACCCTAATCCCTAGGAAGTCATGGCCGGCCACCATGAATTAATATTGGGATTCCCCCACTATAAAACCCATCCTAAAATCTAGGGCTAGCCTCTTTCCCTAGGAAATTTATTTCAAGAAAGAAAGACGTGAGTCTCCATGCTTAAAAAAACTATAGAAAATCCATTGTACGTCCTTTTTCCCCCAAACTAGTTGTATTAGATCCTAATATTATTGTTCTTGCTGTTATTGGAAATTTGTTTCAGTTTGAGGTTGTTTTGATTGGATTGGGATACCAAGAAAGGAGCTCACAAAGGGGATTTTTCATTGGAAGTTCTTCCATAGGTAACTTTATTATTTCTCCATGGATTTTCATTTTGTCTTCATGATTAGGAAGCCCTAAGGGTCCCCTAAGTGTCTGTATAGGCTTCGTGTCGAGTTCATTGAGTTTCGTGTCCATTTGGACACGTATTATGACTGTAGTCTAAGTGTTTGACGAAATGCCCCAAAGGGCATTTCGATCTCGTTTGTGCATTATTTTTGAATAAGAATATTAGTTTTAATCTTGCTTATTGATTTCTATTTGTTTGTGGTAGTGTTCGTGTCATTTCGTGTCGGATTTATCGTTTGGACACGCGCGTGCACACGCACGCGCGCGAGCTACAGTGTTCCCCTGCTACACGGGGTCTGTAGCGGACACGACACGGGATTTCAGGACACGAAATTCAAGGAAAACCTAGGGGCAATGTCTGTCATGACATTCCCCAAGTTTCATTGGGTTTTGTGTCGTATCGAAGGAGGAATCAATCGTGCACGGGGAATAGCCTGTGCAGTGCACTGTTGATTTTTGCCACTGATACGGGCCTCGTGTCCGACACTGACACATTGTGGGCACTGGCCAATGGGCCTATGAGGTAGCCCTATAGGTGGGCTACCTATGTGGATGACCACGAGACTCGCGTAAGTCTTGTGTCGTACACACGACACAAGTGCACGTGTGCACGAGACAGTGCACTGACAGTGCACTGTGTGTGTTGTTTTTGAGTTTCTTGTATTGGACGCGCCATGTCAGGCCATGGGTGACACGAAATGGATGTGTGGGGTTTGTGCACATGGGTTGTTTTCAATTACCAACCTTTAGGTTCATGATTAGCTTAATTTTCCTATTCAATTTCTCATTAACCCATGTTACTGATATTTGCATTTCTGAATTACCTTTCCAGTTTTCAAACTTAAGTTTGCCTGATTAGATTAACCTGTTAATCACTGATTAATGTATGTTTTATAAGCTCTAGTCTAATCTCTTATATGTTTTCCAACTGTGGCTCAGTTTTTGGTTTGTTTGGTGGTGTGTGGGATCCAAATAAGGATTTATAAAAAAACTGGAAAACTGGGTATTCAGTTTTCCCATTCCCAGTTATTTTCTGATTTCAAATGTTGCACTTGGCCATCATTTTAGACCCTTTAGTATTGTTAACATGTAGGTTTAAGTCCCTAAACCATTTCTCCTATATGTGTACTATCTGTGGTTAAGTTTTTGGTTGATTTGGTGGTGTAATGCATTCGAATGGGGGTTGGCAATGTGGGGACTGAACATTGCTTCAGTTGGTAACACTGTTCCCTTATTTCCTTCACAGTTTAGTATTTGTGTATTGATTGAGTGTGTTCTTATACTCTTAAACCTGAGATTAGGATTTTATATTCAGTTTTGTCTGAACCTGAGGATTACACTACACACATTCACCTACACAATCTAAACCATGTCAATTCCTCTCACACACACACAGTCCTCCCCTCTCTCTTTCCTGTACACACATGTATGACACACTATACACACACTCTAGCACACAGGTTAGTCCTAACACCTACATCATTCACTCACTGCACACACAAGTCCAGACTACACACACACACTTTTCCCTCGTTCTTCACTGTTTTATAATTCCTGCACACTGTTTTTACTATTACACACACACACACAACATTTCCTCCTCTTAACAGTTTATACTTGTACACACACTCTCTATATATAAATCCCCTAGTCTCATATAGTTAAGTTTTTGTGTATAATATGTATACATATATAATATAAGTATGTGAGTGTAATGAATAGGGATGTATACCTATATATATGCAATGTATTATGTATATATGAGGATACAATAAATATGGGAATCATATATATGATGTTATGTGTGATGTACCTATAGGTAGCCATATGTATATATATATATATATATATATATATATATATATATATATTTACTATGTGATTTCTATGTGTAGGCCTAGATGTTATATAAGTTGTGTGAAGTTGGTTTGACTTGTGTTATATAGGTTGTAAGGACTTGGTATGCTAGCATAGGCTAGTTTAGCCTTGTTTAGACTAGTATGGACTAGTTAGGCCTAGAATAGACTATTTAGACTTGGTTGACCTAGTTTGACTTCTAGGGTTGACCAAAGTTGACCAAGAGTTGACTTTGGCCTAGTTTGACCTAGAATCATGTAGAATGCATAGTAGGACTTCATTTTACTATTCTGGACTTGTTGTGACTTGTGCTGTTCTGATTATGAGCCAGACACCACTCCTCGGACAGTACTTTCATATTGGACACTCAGATACCACGCGAGTACATTCTCTGATCATTTCATATCTTGCTTAGAACTATTTCCTGCAGTAGATTACTTTACTTGTACTGTCACATTGGTCACACGGATTGGTACTATATGGATCCCTTCTTGAGATGTTATCCTTAGGGAGCATCGGGTACTCTATGTTCTGTGCGTTTCACTTACATAGCGTATCACTATGCTTCGTTGATTCTTCGATCACTTGTGACATATACTTTTATGATCACAGAGTCTTCCTGGAATCCTTATCCCATTTATGGGTCTACTATGTATCACCCTTCGGGAGCTTATCACCTTTTGGAGGCTTATCTCCCTTCGGGGGCATTATATAGTATCATAACATAACCTGGTTGGATCCTTGTGTACTGATTGGGGGTACGGAGGAGTAGAAATAGACATGTGAATACTATCCAAGTAGTGTAGTATCAGAATCTCTTCCATAGTGTAGCATCAGAATCTTCTATGCCATTTACATGTCTATATTGTACTCTAACTCACTAGTCACATGTTAGCTCTTTATCTATAGTAGATATTTCTATTACAGCTTTCTCTCTCTGTTTACATACTGTACTTCTTTCAGTACTTGTATCTTACTTTACTGCATGATTATATCTTCTAATCTGCTATGAACTGTTGAGATGTACTGTACTCGTTCCTTTCCTGACTGGACCTGTTGAAAATATTACAGAGGACGAGGAGAAGGCTTGCCCGGATACCTACTACGGGGTAGCCTTAGATGACACCTGCGAGCTAGACCCTTAGGAGGACCCAGCTCTAGCTGGCGATATTACCCCGATTGCCTAGATTAGATTAGTTAGGCTTATTGTATTTTATGCAGTCTTGAGACATGTTTTAGCTAGACTATATTTGGAGTTCAGAGTTGTATATATTCTTTTATTCTGTATCTGAGACCATGTACTTCTGGATATTGCTGGGATTATCATAGACTACTTTTTATCTATTTATTTCCTTGAGTTCTATTTCATATCGTGCTATCTCTTCCTTAGTTGTGATTGAGTTTTACTGCTATGTCACCCCCATTCGGGGAGTATAAACTGTTTAGAGATATATTGCTAGTTGGTTGTTGACCTAGGACAGCGTTCTACCATCGACATTGCGGCGTAGGCTGGGCGTTGTTACGTTCTCATACCCT
The DNA here is from genome assembly GCA_029216955.1 of Iris pallida. Classification (NCBI taxonomy): domain Eukaryota; kingdom Viridiplantae; phylum Streptophyta; class Magnoliopsida; order Asparagales; family Iridaceae; genus Iris; species Iris pallida. The sequence continues at coordinate 3,159,478 of JANAVB010032018.1, forward strand.
CACAGTGGGTGCGAGTCGTGACAGCTGCTGCAGTCGTTGAAAGACGGACTGCCGGTCCTCTTGTACTGCTATCTTATTGCAGCAGCAATTGACAATGACTTGAGTGCAGTGACGTCCATGGAAGGACTCTTTGCACGCCAAGTTTTCTTCTCTTTCCCTGCGCTTGTGAAGGATCATATCTCGCAAGTCAAGGACATCTTGATCCACCTTTGCACTCGTTTTGTGGGCCCAGGAATCTCGAGCACACGAGTGCATAGGTATCATGTTTGCTCCCTGATACGGGGATAGTAAAAGCACTTGCCCTCGATCATTGTTGGGAGACTCTTGAGAACCACCCTGTCCGTTTGCCGCCGGGGGCTGGACACGGGCGGTTCTATACAACTTTCCATCAGAGGCCCGTATAACAATTAGAGAGACTCTCTGATGGTCAGTAATTGGGACAGCTAACTGAGCTCGACGAGCCCGCACTGTCTTAGACTTCTTCGCTCTAGCACCCGAGGGTATGTAGTAGGAAGAGTCAAAATTGTGCTGCATAGAATCTGGCATATCCTCATTGGAGCTTCTGAGGTCAGGCCCGCATGAGAGGTGGTCAAAGACTAAACCCGAGCCACATAGGACGGATGGTCGGCAGCTGGGATTGGATGCCGCATAAGTCATTTCCCTGCGGCTGGGTTTGTTGGTCGCATATGCATTCTCCCTGCGGCTGGCATTGGTGGCCACATATGTATTCTTTCTGTGGCCCACACCCTTATGCGGCTTCTTCTTGGCCTGCATGGAGTTCTCCTTTGTCCCCGTATATCCAGCATCGTAGTATTTTCCTTTGTCGAATTTGGGAACAGCAGGGTCCTCTGCGACCTGAAGTGGGGCCGCATGTGAGTCTTCTTTGCCGTCTTGAGCAGCAGAGAAAGCTTGTTCCAGAGCTTGGGAAGAGGCGACGATTTTGGGCCTCTACGCCCTGCAGGCCTTCTTCGGGTCGGCCCGCTTCTGGATTGGGCTAGCGCTCCCTTCGGAGAGCATCTCTTCGAATGCTTGCTGGTCGAAACGAACAACAAGCATTTGTTGCATGGAGCCGAGTTTGGCTGCGTCCGATTGCATCACCAACTTATCAGCAGTAGCAAAGTTAGTCTCCAGCAGAGTCGCCATCGTGTTTGCCATTGATCGTCGTAGAACAGAACAATTTTATGGAAGGACTGAACTTGACTCACAATTACAAACTCGCTTGTACAAAAGAGAGCCTAGGAACAAAACCTCGGAAAAGCAATCTAAGTTTAATTGTTTAGTTTTGATTCTGGGGGGTGACGGTAGAGGCTCGGGAAAGTGCTATCAACTCTGTCTTACTCCTTGGACGATCGAACGCAACCTCGGCTCAGGAAAAGAAATGCTCTCTGAAGACATGAAGGAAAGAATCTGTTTCTCAGCTTTGTGTGCTTTTTTTATGCCTATCTCTCCATGCAAGGGAATGGCACCTTGTTATTTATAGGAATTTATAAGGAATGGGATGTACAGCCACGTGGCAAGTTTCGGGCCACATGGTTGTAACTGTGCCTCGAGACTCGATTTATAGTAGACAGCTGGGGGTTGGTTGAGATTGATCATGATCTGTTTGTTGCAGTAAATCTGAACTGTTAAGACTTGGTCAGTCTCTGCCACGTGTTTCAACTACTATTCTGTGGCGAACCACATGAAGGATGTATCCTGGCTGAGTCGTATGAGGGACTGTCTCATAACCGAGCCGTATGAAGAATGTCTCATAACCGAGCCGCATGAAGGATGTCTCATAACCGAGCCGCATGAAGCATGTCTCATAGCTGAGCCGCATAAAAATATCTCATGACCAAGCCGCATGAGGAATGTCTCATGACTAAGCCGCATAAAAGAATGTCTCATGGGCGATCCGCATGAAGAGTTTTCTTTGGTTCGTGAAGTGTATCGGATGTCATGATGATTTTTTCGTCTTTTCAGGAGTACATCACGTCTTATCTTCATGTCAGAGATGTCATCTTTGTCAGAGTAATTATGGCCAGCTACATAAGGAGACATTTATTACTTTAGGCTGATTTCGAACCGCATAAGGCTCTCCGCTGCTTTTGGGCCGTATAAAGCTTTCTGGATTTTGAGCCGCATGAAGCCTTCTGGGTTTTGAGCCGCATGAGGCTCCATGTTGATTTCAAGCCGCATAGAAAATCCCCTTCTTTTTCATGCTTCTATATATATTGCTAAAAATACATTAAATATTTATGTAGATAAATTATAGAGATATTGTATTTTCATTTCTAGAATTTTTTTTCTTTTAATACATATATTTTAAAAAGGGTTTAATTTAGAATATAGTAAATGAATTAAAAAAAGAAATAAAAAAAAATCCCTCGTTACGGCCCAATTTCTTACGATTCATAAACCCAACCACAGTAGTTCATATGAGTATAAAAACTATAGAAGGAGGAACACCAAAACATCCTACGAACCCTAAACCTGACATGCTGCTGTCGTCCCCCACCTCCGGCGACTCCCTGCGATAGCCTGCGCCACTCCCCGGAGCAGCCGTGGTCGCGTGCGCACACATCAGACACTTGTTGTCGCCGCAAAACAAAAACACCAAGGTATGCCTGTTAGTTATAGTTTTCTCTGCCAATACAAGATCGCTTCCGACTCCGTAAACTCCTACGAATAGCCCTTACAACTGACTAAAAACCCTGCTAATTTGTTTAAATCGAACTGATTGAGATTCGATAAGAAATCGAATCAAAAAATGGACCAAAACACGTTTATTTTTTTCAAAATAGAACAGATAAAAATCCACTAGGATACTGTTTTGGTAGGCTATTCCTCGCCTAACAATCTCCAGTTTTAAAAATCCTTTTGAACATATTAAATTTATGGACAACCTATACGTGATGGAAACCCCTCTTTTACTTTTATTTTTCATCTATTAAATTCCTGTTCAATCAGTTTCAAAGTTTAGGAAAAAAACTAGTTTTTGAATTATAGAAATTCGATAATTTTTCGATTTGACGTGCGTTTCGACAAACCGGACGACGTAGTTACAACCCATGAGCCTCGAAAGAGGCATATGGATATTGTCGACATGTGGGATTTTACGAAACTCAATTTTGTTGTGCGTACGCGATAAAATTGAGGCGTATCTGTCGAGATACCCTGTATCGGTCTCTTTGCAAAGCAGCCCATAATTTTGTGCACGATTGTCATGTCGAAAAGAAACTTATGCCAACGGGACCGTATCATCCTTTTGGTCCTATATGCCAAGTTTGATCCAATTCTGAGAAAGTCGACCGAAACGCTATTTTGGCGGGCCCACGACCCGTTCCAACGGGCAAAATTGTGCACGATCCATCGAAATCCAACTTTGGATATACGGTTGGGTTCGTATTATCAATTCGGACCCGTAAATATATTGTTTGATGACTTTAGAGACCGTAGATACTGGCACACTTTTTGGTGCAAAGCGGGTCCAACGGCAAATATTATTTTGACCCAAAATTATGATTTTGCCCCTTTGTCCAAAATTGGACTTTTGGGCAGGTGTTTTTAGACATTTCTATAATACCAAATACTTTTGTGATGTTTATTTCAGCATCCGAGGACGTTTGTGGCATTTGCCTTTCCTTGCTTCACCAGGCCTTTATCAGCAGCTCAGGACATCAGGCGAGTAGAGTTCATGTCTTGTTTCTAATATTGTTAATTAGTATAATTATGTGATTAGTGATACAAATTTGATTCTTAACACATTCTGCAAGCCGGTTATTTTCATATAGATTTTAGTCATGATACCACGTTTTATTTTACCGTGTTTCATGATTTATTGTCGTGACTAATCCATGTGTAGTAGTCAGGTGGAGAAGTACGTACTAAGTAGATATGTGATCAATCCCGTAGACCATTTTTTATATTATACAATGTAGACCGTATAGATCGTATTTTATTTCATATAATGTAGACCGTGTAGACCGTATTTTATTTTATGCAATGTAGACCATATAGACCGTATATTATAGTGGACCAGCCTGATCACATATTGAATAGTGTACTTCAAATCACGTAATTGGTTATGTGTTCCTTGTTCCATGATTCACTTGTCTTTATAGTTCAAGATTAACTGTTTCACTATATTTTTCATTCCATGTTTTATAGTTTATTTCTTTCATCATATACGTCATGACTTTTTACTATTTTTATAGTCGTTATCATATATTTGGAACTGCATGCTTGGATTGTATTCGTTCCATTCCTGACTGAAAACTAACATTTTTCAGGTTAGCTGTGACTACTCTTGACATTGGGGAGACATAGGTGTACTTGCAGGCCAAAACCTAGAAATTAGTTAAATAGATATGTTGTAGACATTTACAATATCTTTAAGAACATTCTACTTTCTTTAATGTAAAGCTTTTGAAATTGTAAATCATTTAGTTATTGTGAATGAGCAGAAAGTTTATATTTTATAAGATTTTAGCATCATGGCCTTGATAGCATTTTACTGCCGATACTGCGGCGTAGGCTGGCTCGGACACGCACTTGTATCCCAAAATACGGGTGCGGATCATGACAAGCTTGCCATCAGCCACGCATGTGACTGTCAGTACGCATTTCTGGTTTACTATTGGCGTAGCACAATGAGCGCATACGGCTTGTGCTGTCTTAGATTTCTTCGTACTAGCCCCGAAGGCGCGTAGTACTCAGAGTCCAACTTTTCCTTACCAAGATGGCAAGTGATTCTGTCAAAGATAGAGGCCTTTTTTGGTGCAGCAGACTCTCTGCATTAGTGGGTGGTTGTACCCTTGTTCTTTAGCAACGCCCTTGACTGGGTATGGGTAGACTGGAAAGGTGGTCAGCACCTTCCTTCCCAGACCCATGCATCGCAAAATAGACAACAGCTTGCTTGCTAATGGAGTCAGCAGTGAGGAGAGGCTGTATAGGTGCAACCACTTCTGTGTTGGTGCACGGCATAGTATCCTTAGGAACCCAGACTTGGCGACTCTTTTTCGACTTTGGTAGCGGCTTCGAAGGACTCGTGCTGCCATCTGAGGTAAATTTCTCATAATCTTGCCGGTCGAAGCATACGACCAGCATCTTTTAGGAGGATTCGAGCTTATTGTCATCGGTTTATGTTACTACTTTCTTATTAGAGGAGAAGGAGGTTCCCAGTAAAGTTGCCAGGGTGTTTGCCATTGAAAAGTTAAAGTGACCTTTTGTATTAACAAATGAGAAAAGTACAAAAAGTTGATACTGGATAGGACCTTCCTAATTAAGTACATTTTTCTGGGGACTTGTGACCATGGAGATCAAATATTGTTTCTGATTTCTTTACTCCATTGACGATCCGATGACGATCGAGTGAGAATTGCTAGTCTTCTTGTTTGATTGCAAGGGAACGCCAATTCGGCTCTCTAAAGTATGCTCTAACTCTCAGAATGTCTTTGCGACTATCTCTGGCTTTCTGTGCGTTGAAATGAAATAATGATCCTTCTATTTATTGATATTTTGTGGAATAATCTACTCATGCACATAGGAACGCTACGTGCATGATCTGTTGGACGTAGGGGCATTACGCGTGTGAAGGTAGAACTGAATCTGTTATAACTGTATTGTTGGACTGCGGATGAGCCAACACGTAGCAATTGTTAAGATTTATCTGTTGCTGAGATCTGGGTGGTTGGCACCCGTTCGTGACTGGAATCGAGTCAATAACACGTGGCACGTGTGCTCTGCTCAAAGATCTAGGGCTGTTGGAATGAATAAGATCCCTAAGCCATAGAATAATCTTAGATTGAAAATTGATCCTGGCGTACGAGATTTTGTGTGCTTAGAACCAAATGAATTATTGGTGCAGGGATGATCCTACGCCAGAAAGATCTGGGCATTATAAAATGCCTTGGCATGGAGAAAGGTCTACGTGGCTTTTGCACAGCTATCTCTGACAATATTTTAATTATTACGATGATGTAAGTTGTCATCTTAGTCTTCGAAGCATTTTTGGCGTTTAGTGGATAGGTTCGGGCTATGTCTACGCCAACTATTCGGCGTAGCGGTGAACGATTCTTCGGTTCTTGTGCTGCCGTCATCTCTACTGGAGTCGAGGCATACTGTACTATGTTTAAAGCATCGTCTTGGTAGTCGAACTTGCTGCCAGATAAGCATTAAATGATCCGTGGTTAAAGGGAATTCGAAGTATAACCACTTAAATGACATAGCTATTTCGATGGCGTAGCCGTTCGATGGCGTTTCATTCAGTATGACGTAGTATTCTGTATGGCATAGTAGCTTTGGTGGCATAGTAGAATGGTACATTGAATCTGGTCAACTTTTCCTTACTGTTGCCGCTAGATGAGGCGCGGGTCTCGAAACGTTGACTTAGAAGACATCGAGGTAGCAAGTTTATTACCATTAATGTGAGATTCATCATATTAATTTCGCGGGAGGCAGGTCTATTTCCATTAATGTGAGATTCATCACATTAATCTTGGCGCTCTTTAATCGATTGCCACTTGGCGTACGCGCTTGATATGCTGCTACCTATAAATAGGGGCTTTTGAGAATGAAATAACTTTGTTCGTTCCTTCTTTGCACCCAACTTCATGTTTGACTCTGATTTAGCTTCGGATTGCTGTGAGCCTCCCATTTGGCATATAAGTCGGTTGTTGGTTGTAGATCTCTTTGTTCAAAGAAGTCATAGTTTTGACGAAGAACTCCGAGTAGCCTCCTGACTATGTTCTCCATCGAGTATCAAGATGCTGGGTATGGGGTTGGATTGATTGCCATTCCATACCCTGTTCGATCAATACCTCTTGGCATATATTATACACGCAGTAGGTAGATAGTTTGCTTATGTAACCATGAATGTCAGTGAGAAATCTGTAATAGACTTCCTTTGTATTGTAATCATGACTATCAATGAAAAGAATCTCTTTTATGCGCTTTTTCAATACTGTGTGTTATTTTCTTGTGTGCCTGAGCTTTGTTTTGTCTTAGTTGTGCCAGTTCGACGTGCGTTGTAGTTTTACTCATCTGTAGGAGCTGTGCTTCATAGCTCTGCGCCGATTTGCTCATACTGCACTTATAATAATTTTTTCCATGCTTCTACGCCTATCTTAAAGTGGATTCAATCATGCCGGACAATTATGATCTTAGTACTCATTTTGATGTTGATGATGACCCCTTAGAATCTACCGCCATTAATGTGCATGAAGCATTTGTACATGTTCTTGATACTTATCATACCCGGTCCCAAAAAATCTGTAGAATAATATTAACATCTACATGAGGCGATTAGTTGATGAGTTGAAGCAATTATGGGAGTTTGCCATATAGACGTTTGATATTTTAGGTAAGCATAACTTCTGGATGAGTGCTACACTTATGTAGACTATCGATAATTTTCTAGCATATTGTATGTTATTGGGATGGAGTACTCATGGCACTAAGACATGTCTAATATGCATGAGAAAGAGTATGGAATTCCATCTCCAACATGGAGAAAAATATGTTTTTTATTATCAACGTCAATTTCTTCCCATGTCACATCCTTAGAAAAAGAATATGGAAGCATTTAGCGCGGGTAAACAAGAACTATCTCATCTATCTACGTGATTGACTTGGATATAAGATTTGGGAAGAGGTAGAGAATTTACTAATCATGATAGAAGATTCGATATCAGACTATCATTTCAAAATCTTCGGGTATAGCCATAAGTAGACCAAGCAGGGTATCTTCTGGAACTTGCCTTATTGGAGAGACAATCTCATAAGACATAATTATGATTTTATGCATATAAAATGAACATGTTGATAACGTCTTTAATACAATTACAGATATTTAAAAAAATAAGGCATCAAAAAAGAGGCTCGATAGAGCGGTCTAGAGGAATACCAGTTATTGACACATTTACCCCTAATTAAAATAGAAATACTATTTGTTTGATTTTAAGAAAGTAATTTGTTAAATAAAATCAAAACCCTAACCCATCCCTTCCATTACTGGCCACCACCAATGTTTTGGTCCACTCCCTACGATTGCTCTTTCACACATGCACACGACCTGAACCCCCCCCCCCCCACACACACACACACCCGCCATGACTATTTTGGTGACTTATAGCTAGTTGGGCTCGAGGACATGGTGTGTGAGGATTGCGATATATCATGATGGAAGATGGGGCTACGATGTTCGGGTAGTCTTGCTGATGGAGATAAGATGTTGAAAAATAAATGATACTCAAATTATGAAGAAATTATTTGGTGATATGGAGTAGGTCACTTTGGTTTTAACGCTCCTACGAACACTTTGGTGATCAGAGCATCGTCTCTAGGTAGGTGCCCCGTCATGGATTTGAAGTAATTCAAGTATCGGCGAGGTGACAACTTTCCATTAAATGGAGTTAGAGTATGGGGCTTCTACTTGGGGAAGAACACCACCTTGTTCTACTCTGACATATGGGTCATCATATCATTTTTTTGTCATTTTGACATAGACGCACATGTTAGATTTGAGTGACCACGTCCATAGAATGAAGATAAACTTGTTTCACCTAATAATTTATTTAAATCATGAAGCTTACTTGTTGGCATGCCAAAGATATTATATTTACTTGTTATATTCCTTAGGAATGGTACTCAAATCAACGGCTTACAAAGTAGTACTACTAGGTGCAAATGCAAAAGCAATTCGAGAATTCTGAGTTCAAGAAGTGATTCGAGCAAGATAAGAAGGCTTGTTCTTCTGTAGGACTATGTAAGTGTGGATCGATCCCTACCGTACTATATGCAAGAAATCTTGTACGTATGATAACTTAAAGTATTTAAATTCCTTACTTATATAGTTTAGTATTTTTTTCTAATGATTTGTTAATTAAATTTTTCATATGTAGGCCGATCAGAAGGTAAAGGAGGTGGAAGTCTCTCGGAGTTGATTTCGTCGAGGTCTTAGATCATACAACACAAAAGAAAGGACAGGAAATACGGGCACGAGAAGCCAAGCAAGACATTTGTAAGTATTATAGTTATATTATTTTCATTTTTAGTACACTATATAATTTGAAATATAACTTAGTATATTTGAAAAAACTTAGGATTGTAAAAAAAATACTAACATCCTATTTAATTTGAACACTTGGAAGTATCCTATATAATTTGAACATTTGTAAGTATTATGGTCATTTTTAAACTACTTAGGATATTAAAATGCAGGTGTGCAGGATGCTTTTTTAGTCTTTACAGACTGAGACATCCACGATCTCGGGCTACTCAAGATGAGGTGGACGAGAGTATCGGGCAGTCTGCACCTACACTGACACTCGTTGAAGATAACGACCAATGGTTAAAGGTTGTTGGTGGGAGAGGTAAGTGCCGATGCATATATATATATAGCAACGAATCCTTTGTAATGGAAGCATCGATTCTTAGACCTCTTCCAGATGCTTCTTCTTCTCCTCTACCTCCTTCGGATCCAATCTTAACGTGTCGTTACCATTATTACTGGACTTCGGTCACATATGGAGCATATGTAGACAAATATAAATATGTTGAGTTTGGTTGCTCATGTTGTACTGTCAGCCTCTGTTTCCCCTGTTGTACCGATTGCCCTAGCTATGTCTTCCATGGTTCGACGTATTTGCGATATTCCCATGTTTGCCTCCATCGAACTTCGTGACTCATTTGTAGGACCCGCCACAACTACCACCATAAATTACTAGTAGTTATTTGTATTTATATTATTCTAGTATATTTGTAGTTATATTTTGTAACTTTGGGTCTATTTGTGATTTGGGTGTATTTGTATTTATCCTATCTGACTCTTTTATGAGAACGAGGTTGACTCCTTTTATGAGAATTCTAAGGCAGGTTGCGTTTAGTGACTAATTATTTTTTGTTTCTTTTAGATCAAGGTTTTCAGTGAGCATTTTGTGTCGCTGAAGGTCCAGTTAGACAAAAATTATATTTATCAAGTTGTACCGGTCACATATATTAGGTTTTGATTGTGTTTTTGGGTTTTTCAACTAGCACTTTGTGCCACTAAAGGTCCAACTAGATAGGAATTCTACAACGAGTTATGCTGGGTGTGAAATATTATAATTGTATAGGGAAAATTTATGAAATGTCCAAAAATTTAAAAAGTTTTATGAAAAACCCACCCCAAAATAAACTTTCATCGCGTGCCCAGCATTAACTTAAAAATTAAAAAAAGGGCACGGTATGACCCTTTTGCCCTTCTAATTTATTAAGAATATCAACAAATCCAGCAATTTTTATGAAAAACGGATCGATTCCAGAAGCTTGAGAATTAAATACAAAACCAAACGACTCTTCAAAAAAGTGTCTCTATCGCTCCCTCCTCTTCCATACTCTGTTCGGTTGCGATTTTAGGTCATTTTCTCCAAAAATCTTAGAAATTTCTTACAAGAAATCGCCAGCGAATCTCCATCACAATGTCGCAATCATCAGCAATGGATGTAGACCAAGTTAGAGAAGAAGGAGAAGAAGTAGTTGGAAAGCAAACGAAAGGAGGGATGAAAGTTAAGAAGGTTGCTCGTAGACGAAATGCTCCAAAAGAAAACGAAGTGCAAGAAGCAGTAGAAGAACAAGAACAACAAGAACAAGAAGTAGCAGGGGAGGAAGAAGAAGATCAAGAAGAAGGGAAGAAAAAAGGTAAAACTTTGAGACCTGTTCATTCTCCGTTTATATTGACGCGACAAATGAAAATGATCATTCTCCGTCTATAAAATACACGGAGGATGCCCTTTCTGTGTCATTTGAACTAGAAATGGCCATTCTCCGTCTATTTTGAGACGGAGAATGGCATTCTCCGTGTTTAAACACACGGAGAATGGCATTTTCTGTGTTTTTGACCTAAAGAACGAGCATTCTCCGCCTAATATGAGACGGAGAATGTCATTCTCCGTTATAAAATAGACGGAGAATGACCTTTCTTCTTGCATTAACCTAGAGAAATGAACATTCTCCGTCTTACTGACATGGAGAATGCCATTCTCCGTCTATTTTATAACGGAGAATGGCATTCTCTGTCTATTTCGACACGGAGAATGGCATTCTTCTTGTATTTTGACCTAAAGAATGAGCATTCTCCGCCTTATTGAGACGGAAAATGTCATTCTCTGGGTCAAAATAAAGGGAGAATGCCATTCCCCGTGTTAATACAAAACGGAGAATGCCATTCGCCGTCTATTTTAATACGGAGAATGTCATTCTCCGTTTTGTATTAACACGGAGAATGGCATTCTCCCTTTATTTTGATCTAAAGAACGAACATTCTCCGCCTAATATGAGACGGAGAATGGCATTCTCCTTATTAAAACACGCAGAGAATGGCATTCTTCTTGTATTTTGACCTAAAGAATGAGCATTCTCCGCCTTATTGAGACGGAGAATGTCATTCTCTGGGTCAAAATAAAGGGAGAATGCCATTCCCCGTGTTAATACAAAACGGAGAATGAGATTCTCCGTCTATTTTAAAACGGAGAATCACATTCTCCGTCTATTTTGACACGGAGAATGGCATTCTCCCTTTATTTTGATCTAAAGAACGAGCATTCTCCGTCTAATATGAGACGGAGAATGCCATTCTCCGCCTTACTGAGACGGAGAATGCTCATTCTCCGGGACAAAATAAAGGAAGAATGCCATTTTTCTTGTATTTTGACCTAGAGAATGGGCATTCTTCGTCTTTCTGAAGCGGAGAATGAGCATTCTCCGTCTTGCTAACGGGGAGAATGGCATTCTCTGTTTTAAAACACGCGGAGAATGCCATTCCCCGTGTTAATATAAAACGGAGAATGCCATTCTCCGTGTCAAAATAGACGGAGAATGATATTCTCCGTCTATTTTGACACGGAGAATGGCATTCTCCGTGTGAATACAAAACGGAGAATGCTCATTCTCCGTCTATTTTGACACAGAGAATGACATTCTCCGTCTAATATTAGATGGAGAATGGCTTTCTCCTTATTATAATAAAGAAGAATGTTGACGTAAACCTAATTGTTGTTGTTTTTAGGAAAAAAAACTGTCAGGAACAAAGAAGAAAGACTTTTCCGTGCAACATTCACCCCAATACTCTCTCTCATGGATGAGGTGAAGGAAAAGTTTCGCCATTTGCCTGAAGCAGTTGTTGAAAGCTTGAAGAATGTAGGATTCTACAACTTCGTAGATGTATTCTACAGAACTAAGGTGAAAAAATCAGAACTATCTAAAGTCACCCAAGGTCTGGAGAACTTGATGGGGACTTATTTGGAAGAAGATGGAATTGGATATTTCCAATTGAGTAGCAGTGTCAAGGTAGCACCAACTGCTGATGAGATGGCAACCATTTTCGGTCTGCCAATGAATGATGACACTGAAGTTGATGAGAAGTATTTGAAGATCATCACTGAAAAGCAGAAGACCCCCCCACCAGCAGACTCATTCAGCATGTGTACAAAACACTTCACAAGATTGCTGAAAAATTCCAAGGGCAAAAATGCTGAAGTCTCAAACGCAAAAGTTAGGAAAAGGATATTAGAGCTGCTGGGGGATGAAAATGCAAGTCCTGATGAATTGGCCAAGTTAATAGTATTCAACTTGTGTCAAACAGCATTCTTCACCAGAATGGGGGGGTCGAACTTGCCATACAAGTTCTTCGCTCTGGTGGAGAGCACAGATGTTATAAAAAGCATCTGTTGGCCTCGGATTATACTGGGGTACGTCATGGACAGCATAAAGAGGGCTGTCACAAAATCTGAAGATGGTGATGTTGATATATCGTACAAGAAGATTGAAGGTTGTACGATATACTTCTTGTATTGGTTTGCAGAGCACAGTCGACTGATAGAGAGGAAGTGTAAACCAACAGTCGCATCTCCGAGATTCGATACATGGGATGGGAATAGAATCTCGATATTCCTAAAAAATGAATATCAAGGTGCTCAAATGGATTCGGATTTGATATTCAAGGATCTTGTTGCATTGAATTTTGATGAACTTGAAGAAGTCCCAGCAGAGCAGCAATGTATAGAAGGTGGAGATAATTCTGTTGATGAAGAAGAACCACAAACTGAAGCTCAAGCACCAGCACCCTCTACAGCTGACAATGTAGATATGTTGCGTGTCTTGCAGAAGAAATCTCAGCTTATCGCTGAGAATGAGCAACTCCAGAAAAGAGCCCAGCAACTAGCGGCAGATGTAGCCCAACAACGTGCTGTGGGGCTCGTTGCTGATGGCTTGGAGAAGGAGTTAGACTCTTTAAGGAACGAGAAATCGCTCCTTATTGATGATAATAAGAAACTCCGTAAGCGAGTTGAAGAACTGGAGGCACAGGGGTCGAAACTAGACTCCCTGAGAAAGCAGAAGTCTGAGCTTACTGCTGATAATGAGAAGCTTCGTCAACGTGTTGAGGAGCTACTTCTAAAAGGTAAGATTTTATATTTTTTGTCTATTTTAATCTGTAATTACCTATATCTAACAAGGAGAATGACCATTCTCCGTGTCAAAGTACACGGAGAATGAAGTTTTCTGTGTGTTTTGACCTATAAAATGTCATTCTCCGTGTCAAAATAGACGGAGAATGTCATTCTCCGTATTAAAACACACTTAGAATGACATTCTCCGTCTATTTTGACACGGAGAATGACATTCTCCGCTAGTATTTTAACACGGAGAATGACATTTTCTGTATTTTGACATAGAAATGACATTCTCCGTCTGTTTTGACACGTAGAATGCCATTCTCCGTGTCAATTTAGACGGAGAATGTCATTCTCAGTCTAAATTGACACGGAGAATGACATTCTCCGTCTATTTTGACACGGAGAATGACATTCTCCGTCTCTTTTGACACGGAGAATGACATTCTCCGTCTAAATTGACACGGAGAATGACATTCTCCGTCTATTTTTTACGCGAAGATTGCCATTCTCCGTCTATTTTGACACGGAGAATGACATTCTCCAGATTAAAGTAAACGGATAATAATATTTTTCATTGTTTCTAAAAAGAAGATTATATAATATTGACATCATACCTCTTGTTGTTGTTTGTTTTTATATCAGTGAAAATGGCAGAGGATCTCAAAAAAGAGAATGAAAAGCTCAATGATGATAACAACAAACTTCTAGAGGAAGTTGCATCGTTGAATGGCGAAATCACACAGAAGAATAATACAATTGTTAACCTTGAAGCAATGGCTAAAGCATTGCAAAGTGGGGAGACTCAAGCAGTTCCCCAAAAGCATTACACAAGAGCAAATGAACCTGCTGGAACTAAAAAACAATCAAATGCTGCAGATGAGGATGATTTTACTATATTGCAAAAGAAGAAAACATCCGATGCTACAACAAGTAAGAAGGCAGGTCCTGGTCGGAAAAGAAAAGATCCTTCCAGTCCCAGAAAGAAAGTAGCTCCTGCTGGAAAAAAAAAGCTCCTTCCAGCCCCGAGAAGGTAGACAATAAAAAGGAGATGTCAGCTCCTGAAGAACTTGAGGAAGAATCTCCTCAAACAGCAAAGCTTGTTAAAGAGGGGAAAATGCTGATGCAATGTCCGAAGCTCAGACTTTGGAACCTTGCAGACGATGAGCTGAAGCAACTATACAGGAGCATCGTATACCAAAGAAGGATGTCTCCAACATAAGTATTCTAAACTTGAACCAATTTCTGTACAATTCACAAGGGAGAATGATCATTCTCCGTCTCATTTAAAATGGAGAATGACATTCTCCGTTTATATTGACGCGGCAAATGAAAATGATCATTCTCCGTCTATAAAATACACGGAGGATGCTCTTTTTGTGTCATTTGAACTAGAAATGGCCATTCTCCGTCTATTTTGAGACGGAGAATGGCATTCTCCGTGTTTAAACACACGGAGAATGGCATTTTCTGTGTTTTTGACCTAAAGAACGAGCATTCTCCGCCTAATATGAGACGGAGAATGTCATTCTCCATTATAAAATAGACGGAGAATGACCTTTCTTCTTGCATTAACCTAGAGAAATGAACATTCTCCGTCTCACTGACACGGAGAATGCCATTCTCTGTCTATTTTATAACGGAGAATGACATTCTCCTTGTATTTTGACCTAGAGAATGAGCATTCTCCGCCTTATTGAGACGGAGAATGTCATTCTCTGGGTCAAAATAAAGGGAGAATGCCATTTCCCGTGTTAATACAAAACAGAGAATACCATTCGCCGTCTATTTTAATACGGAGAATGACATTCTCCGTCTATTTTAACACGGAGAATGACGGAGAATGACATTCTCCGTCTATTTTAAAACGGAGAATGATCATTCTCCGTCCCATTTAAAACGGAGAATGACATTCTCCGTCCAATTCATAACGGAGAATGACATTCTCCGTCCATTTCATAACGGAGAATGATCATTCTCTATTGGAGTTATTTTTTATGTAATTTTATTATTAGCCTATATTATTATCATAATTGAAACTAAATTTATGTGCAGTGATTATGTATACATGTACATTCCAAATGCTCCAGAAGAATGTAAAATAAGAAGAAGAAACAATGATGTCAGCATGTTGTTAAATGCTAAAGATTTTCAAGACATACTAAATGAGGCGGATATAGAAGCCGGTGTTATGAACTACTTAATAAAGCTTATGAACGAAGTTCAAGCCGAATTAAGGCAGAACATTCAGTCAAGCTCGCAGGGTGCACAATGTAAATGGTTTGCAATCATGATGCCCCATTCATTGGTAAGAATCGAAACTGAAAAATAAATATTAATGTGTACAGCTACTAATAGTGTTGTAAAAAACTAACTCATGATATTATTTTTTGTTTTTTTTTTCTTCTGGAAAACAGAGTACTGCCCAGTATGTCGATGAAAAAAATCCAACACCTGGAGCAGTGTACAATTTCAAAGTTGATATAGAAGATTTTATCATGAAGCTGAAAGATGACATTGAATGGCTATTCGTGCCACTCTTCCGCGAGGAGAATAAACACTATACGCTACTGGCATTCAACTTCAGCTCCTATGTTTAGACGCACTACAACTCATTGCGGAAAAATACGAGCACTAAGGGAATCCAGGATGCAAAATACATGAAGAATAAAATCGAGCCAATTATAATAAATAAGATTGCATTGATGAGGAATAAAAGCCCAGCAATCCAGGAATACGAAACAACAGAGCTCAAGGTTTCCAAAGAATGCCCACAGCAACTATCACCCAGCTGCCTGCTGTATGTTTCATATTATATTGAAAAGTTGTCGAGAGCTCCATTTGATTTACAGAAGAAAACAAACAAAGAAGTTCACAATACTATTGTAAAGAGAAGGCTAAATTTGGCTAAGGCTTTGCTTATGAGTGAATGTGCAGTTCCTTTTGTACAATAAAAGAAAATGACAATGTAAATTGGCTAACAAATTTCTTGTATATATATTCTGTTTGTCAGGTTTCTTTTGTAATGTATTTATTTTCCTTTGTAATGAAATTCAATTTTTTGACTAATTTACATTGTTCTATGTATGTAAATCTGTTTTGTTAAAGTTCTGTTGTTTGATTCAAACCTATAATGTCATTATCTGTGTTAATACAAACCTATAATGTGTGCATTTGGAACTTAGAAATGGCCATTCTCCGTTTCGTATGAGACGGAGAATGTCATTCTCCGGGTCAAAAGAGACGGGGAATGCCATTCTCCTTGTATTTTGACCTAGAGAATGAGCATTCTCCGTCTTACTGACGCGGAGAATGGCATTCTCAGTTTTAAAACACGCGGAGAATGATTATTCTTTGTATTTTTGACTTAGAAAGGAACATTATCCGTCTTAGTGACGCGGAGAATGGCCATTCTCCGTGTCAAAATAGACGGAGAATGTCATTCTCCGGGTCAAAAGAGACGGAGAATGCCATTCTCCTTGTATTTTGACCTAGAGAATGAGCATTCTCCGTCTTACTGATGCGGAGAATGGCATTCTGCATTTTAAAACACGCGGAGAATGATTATTCTTTGTATTTTTGACTTAGAAAGGAATATTGTCCGTCTTAGTGACGCGGAGAATGGCCATTCTCCGTGTCAAAATAGACGAAGAATGTCATTCTCCAGGTCAAAAGAGACGGCGAATGCCATTTTCCTTGTATTTTGACCTAGAGAATGAGCATTCTCTGTCTTACTGACGCGGAGAATGGCATTCTCCGTTTTAAAACACGCGGAGAATGATTATTCTTTGTATTTTTGACCTAGAAAGGAACATTATCCGTCTTAGGGACGCGGAGAATGCCATTCTCCGTGTCAAAATAGACGGAGAATGTCATTCTCCGGGTCAAAAGAGACGGAGAATGCCATTCTCCGTGTATTTTGACCTAGGGAATGAGCATTCTCCGTCTTACTGATGCGGAGAATGACATTCTCCGTTTTAAAACACGCGGAGAATGATTATTCTTTGTATTTTTGACTTAGAAAGGAACATTGTCCGTCTTAGTGACGCGGAGAATGGCCATTCTCCGTTTCGTATGAGACGGAGAATGTCATTCTCCGGGTCAAAAGAGACGGAGAATGCCATTCTCCTTGTATTTTGACCTAGAGAATGAGCATTCTCCGTCTAACTGACGCGGAGAATGGCATTCTCCGTTTTAAAACACGCAGAGAATGATTATTCTTTGTATTTTTGACCTAGAAAAGAACATTATCCGTCTTAGGGACGCGGAGAATGCCATTCTCCGTGTCAAAATAGACGGAGAATGTCATTCTCCGGGTCAAAAGAGACGGAGAATGCCATTCTCCTTGTATTTTGACCTAGAGAATGAGAATTCTCCGTCTTACTGACGCGGAGAATGGCATTCTCCATTTTAAAACACGCAGAGAATAATTATTCTCCTTGTATTTTTGACTTATAAATGGCCATTCTTTGTGTATCTAAAACGGAGAATGATTATTCTCCGTGTTAAAACACACGGAGAATGGTCATTCAATACATTATAAAGTCAGAGAGTATAAAGGAGAATAAGTTCTTATACTGTTAATATATATGTGAAACATCAAATATGCAGAATTCAAACTATTACCATTGATATCAAAAAATGTAAGATATGTATTCAAAAAACAATTTCCAGTTATATAAAAGAAGGAATATATGTGTATGTATTAACGAGGGGGCACTGCCCCCTTGACCACCGTAGCAGCATGTGGAGGCAGAGGACAAGTGCTGCGATTGTGATTGCATAATTCAAAATAATTCTGACACCTTATCTTTCTCTTCTCTTTTCCCTTGTTCTCATATTTGCTCTTGTAACGGTCTGCTTTTGGTCGTCCAGGACCCCATTTCGGAACAGGGGGTAGAACAACATCAGTGGGATTATTTTCAAACTGTTTTTCGCAATCTGGAACTGGACGAATGGCACATGAATATAACTTCTGGTAATAATCTGATGTCCAATACTGCTCCACAAAGTCATAAACAGATTTATCTGAACCAACTCTGATGCATTGTATTGCATGGCTGCATGGGAATCCATATACCTTCCATCTACGACAACTACAATGACAATCAAGAAGATTCACCATATGGGAGGAAGTATCTGCGATCATCTCAAATTCGAAATCACCGGACCGATATACCCTATAACACATGCCATCATCTGTAAGCTGCTTCAGCATATCCTCAGCGTATGGAGTCAATTTGCTATTCAAACCAATTGCATCCTTGTGGCAATCCGAAATCATCTTCATCATCTTCACACGGATGACATTTACAATTGCTGATATAGGCAATTTCTTCTCAGCCTTTATCCATGCATTGAATGACTCTGCACAACTAGAAGCAACCTCACCGTATCTACATCCCGGGAAGAATGCGTTTGACCAGTGTTCAGGTTTTTGTTTATTCATCCAATTCACAACATGACCACAATTCAGATCATAAATCTTCTTGATTGCTTGTCTATACCAACCTTTATACAGAAAAACAAATAAGTAATAAAGAATTAGGTCAATTCACAAAATTATGAAAAAATAAGTGCATTCTCATAAGGATAATAGTCATTCTCCGTTCAAAAGCTAACGGAGAATGATATTCTCCGTTCTATGCAAGACGGAGAATAGTCATTCTCCGTTCAAAAGCTAACGGAGAATGACATTCTCCGTTCTATGCAGGACGGAGAAAGGCTATTCTCCGTTTTAAAACACACGGAGAATGACTATTCTCCGTCTTACTGACGCGGAGAATGGTCATTTTCCTTGTTAAATTAATGGTAAATGCATAAAAAATATGCATATATCTGTCTCATTAACACACCTGGAGTTAGAGCATATACTGCTTGCCTCCAAGCTTCAAGTACATGCGGATACACTCTTTCATTTCCTTTCTCTTTCAGCGGTATGTTATTCTTCATGTGATAATAGCAATAGCTATGATAATCATTAGGAAACACTTTAGGGACTTCAGAAACTAGACCGGTGCCTTGATCCGAAAGAAAAATAATACGCCTACTACATCCAACAATATTCTTTAGATTTTTAAGGAACCATTCCCAATTATCGCCATCTTCGCCTGAGACTATACCGTATGCAATAGGGTAGAACTGTTGGTTACCATTCTTCGCTGTAGTAGACATCAAACATCCTCTAAACCTCCCTGTAAGGAAAGTGGCATCCAAATATAGCATCGGACGACAATATTGAAAGCCTTCTACGCAAGCCCCATATGAAAGAAAAAGCCGCTCAAACCTCATTGATGAATCATCTTTCTGGAAGTCGATAACGGAACCATTATTGGTTTCCTTTACCTTGTTCACATACCAACACAAGTCACTGTAAGATCTAACATCATCTCCGTACATTTCCTGGTGCACCAGCCTAATTCCGTGGTATCCCTGTCCATATGTAACAGATAAGCCGTAGTCGACCTTGAAATCATCGACAACAGATTTTATAGACTTTTTAGGATGCATCCGAACAATGTCACTAACCAAACTTTTCACAAACTTTGCTGGAACAACCAGATTACCTTTATCCATATAGCCAGCTCCACAATTATGTTCTCCCACATACCTCTTCACCTCAAAAATTTGATTATCTTTCGAAATAGATATAGCATGGAAGCTCCACAAACAAGCATGTGTCTTGTAATTCTTGCAACAAACAGTATACCTCCCCGGCTCAGATTTCAAAATGTGGAATGGATGACGAGATTCAAAACATACCTTTCTAACAGCATTCCTAACTTCTTTAACACCATTTAGAAAAATCTGACCAACACCAGTAATTGATCCAGGCCACATATCCGATTTCCTCTTCTTCACTGTCTCAGTTGAGCCCTCATAAAATTGTACTACTCGTTTGTCCTTTACAGTAGGAGAACATCTACTCAAAGAACTAGAAGAGGAAGACGAAGGTCTCATGTGAAAGCTTTGACAAGAAAAAGATGTTGATGAAGAACATGGAGAGTGTATTTGCTCCACATATAGATCAAAACTCACATCATGAGTACCGTTAAAACCACCAACCAATGAGCGAAGCCAAAAATCACTTTCAACATACAGTTCAGTCCCATCAGAGTGCAAAAACCTGAAACGGAAGGAAAGTGGATCCAAAGAAGTCCATCGATCGCACACTTTATTCTTTAAAAAGTCCACGGTACTTTCATGTGTGACACGGCAGGAAACTATGTCTCCCTTGAAACAAATGTTAACTAAACAACTTGATTCCATATCTTCCCCCCTGATAACATAAAAACATAAGAGGCCACAAATAGAACAATAAAATTCTCATCTAATAATGATTATTCTCCGTCTAAAAATAACGGAGAATAAATATCCTCAGTTGGAACTAACTTATAATGATCATTCTCCGTCTAAAGTAAAACGGAGAATGTCATTCTCCGTCCAATTAAGACGGAGAATGTCATTCTCCATCCTAACTAAGACGAAGAATGTCATTCTTCGTTCAAATTAAGACGGAGAATGGCATTCTCCGTCCTAATTAAGACGGAGAATGGCATTCTCCGTCCTAAAAATATACGAATAATGATCTTTATAAGAAGTAATTGTCATTCTCCTTTAAAATATAACGGAGAATGCTATTCGCATAAAATAACAAGATTAAATATCTCACTAACATTTTCTAAGTTAATAATCTTCATAACAAAATCAAATTCAGCATAAATTTCGAGATATACGAAGCTGATGGATGAATTTCTACAGATCTGAACTATCACCTTGTTTTAAGATCTATAAAAAGAAAAGAAGAAGATCTTCTATCCACAATTGACCTAATCGCCGGAAACCACGAAGATGATGTTGATGATGATGATGATCGATGATGATGAAGGATGATCGACGTTCGACTGACAAAAACCACAGTGAACTACGAACGATTCTGCGATCTCTAATAAAGATTATATCAATAGATTTCAAATTTCTCGTGAAGAAGAAGAAGAATACGAATTTCTCAATCCAAATCTGAGTTTGCGAATTCATAATTATATATAGATGTCCAAATTTACGCGAAAGGGTATTTTTGGAATTATGATAATGGCAAATTTTGTAAATACATAGCAACTAGAGAGAATCTTGAAATATTTAACGTGTAAAAACTTAATTCTGGGCATTTCATAAAAATAATCCAGCGGGTGGGCATTTCATAAAAGCCCACCCCGAAATTGGGCTTCTCAGCAATTTCCAGAATTGTATATACATGGTTTTGAACATATTTAGAATTATTATTTTCCAACTTTAATATATTTAGCGATGGACCGCGAAAAAGGCTAGGCGAAGGACAACTATGAATGAGCGACGGTAAGGTATGCCAACCGGCTGTCACTAAGGCTGTGTTTGATTGGGCTTTTTTTCCATGGAAAATATTTCCATCACAAATTTTCCACCAATTGTAGTGTTTGATAGCATATATTTTCCATGGAATTATTTTCAAAAAACTATCATTTTCCATATTTTCATCTAAAATAGTGGAAAATAAAACTTGTCCAATCCATAGGAAAATATCATTTTCCATGGAAAATAACTATTTTCCGTAGAAAATAATGGCAATCAAACACCCAAATTAAGTTTTCCATGGAATTTTTTTCTAGAAAAATAATTCCATGAAATTAATTTCTTTTCCACATATTTTCCACCTTGCAATCAAATGCACTAAGAGGAGAATTAGAAATTATAAATTGCGTATAACAAACAAGGACGTCACCAAGTTATCGCTCAGCGCGTCGAATGTGCATCGTCGATTAGCTGGTTATCATAAAAATATAGATTTTGCTAGGTCTTTGCCAAATAAAGTGTGTCACATGTTTATCCCATATCCAACAGTGAAAATTTGTCGCTCTCTCGTTGGTGTGTAGTCGAAATGATGATGACTTGGCGATGCACTTTTGACAGCAAGATGCATACTGTTGATGACCATTTTTTTGTTGTTTATCCATTGTTATATGTGAATAGCGAGGGTTGCTTTACCTTCATATTTTTGTAATGCTAAATCTCTAGAGCATAATAATAAGGTTGAGGGCTAAATGTCAAAATAACAATTTTATATATAAAAATATACAAAATTTTAAAATACATTTAAAATGGGATTAATCCGACCTATAACTATTATGACACCATTTTAAGGTCCCATTAGTGCAACATGATCTACAGTTATAATTAATGAGGCTCGACTTGTTGAGGATTATATACTAGGATAAATTTCACTTAAATACACACTTTGCACTTGTGGATCTTTAATAACCTACAATTCTTTTCTTTTCGATTTAATAACTTGAACTTTTATAATTTTCACAAGTTAGCCTATTCGTTACTATGTCGGCCTAGTTAAAGGTCATCTACTTTGTACCCGACCATTATGACATGTTTTCCACTAGTTAAAACATAAATTATTATTGATTTTAAGAAAGTTTTTTAAAAAATAGATCAAATCAAAATGCTGAACCACTCCCTTCCATCACCGATTACCATAGATGCGTTGGACCACTCTCATTGGGTGCTCCTTCTGTCGCACATCTACACAACCTGATATGCCCCACCCCCACCCCCCCGTGTGACTTGTATCTAATGGGGCTCAACAACATGGTGTGCAAGGGTTTAGTGCACTAGCCTAGGTTGGAGATAGAGCTACGATGTTGGGACAATCTCGCTGATGAAGATAGTGATATAGGTGGTATGGATCTGAGGTTGTGGATTTATGTTTAGTTTAAGACTAGGATTAACTAATAACTAACTTTTTAATTAAATTTTAAATAAATTAATAACCTATTTATATGGTTAGAATTATGGTTATTGTATGATAAATAGTCCGTATTTGTGTACTCGGTGTTATCTTTAACTGTAAAAAGTAACAACTCGGGGTAGTATAGAAAAATATAGTTTGTGATATTAACTTCACAATGAAAAAAATACATAGGATATTAATGTGTCAAAATTGAAAAGTTGAGGATATTTAAGTGAGACTTAGTCTATATTCTACACTGTTTCTCACTGGTCTTTGTGATATGATGTTGATAAAGGAATCATACTCAAATTATGAAAATTATATTAGGTGAACAATGTCCATCATCTATTCTATGGACCTGGTTACTTTAGCTAACATGTGGGTCGTATCTCAATTTTGTTGTTGTTGTTATTTTGAGATCGATGCCATGTCAAATTTGAGTGACCACGTCCATAAAATAAATAATAAATCTTGTCCACATAATAATTTATTGAAATCATGACGCTTATTTGCTAGCATTCCATAGATCTTATATTTATATGAAATATATACTAGTTACATTCCTTGGGCTTTTGTAGTTTTGTTTCAATGGTTTTATCAAATTCATCAAGAGTGTGACTTGCTAGAACAACCTAGTATAGTTTCTTGTTTTCGAAAAGAATATAACAATAGCTGACTTGCGAGAAGCGCACAATATGTTTTTGTCCCAACTACTACACCTGGATCTGGAACAAACTAATAACAGTTTGAACAATTTCTCTTGGGATATAGGGAAACAAACAAAATCATTTCATAAAACATCTCATTTCAGAAACACAAATCATGGTTTCAGATCAAGAAAACAAGCATCTTCTGCAAAAATTTCAAGACAAGAAATCAAAGAAAGTAAAGTCACGCTCTTCTACCACGATGTTACATCCCAATTTTGTCGAATGGATAAGTTGCCACTGGACGTGATGCCGTACAAGTATAAGTTGTGCTTGTACAAAGTGTGTTCGTGTATATTTTATAAAATAGTTATTTTTGC
Organism: Iris pallida; assembly: GCA_029216955.1. Lineage (NCBI taxonomy): Eukaryota > Viridiplantae > Streptophyta > Magnoliopsida > Asparagales > Iridaceae > Iris > Iris pallida. The sequence goes on from JANAVB010032018.1 coordinate 3,183,689, forward strand.
AAAATTTTGCATGAATAAACAATGAAATTGAATAACGACATAATATCAAAGAAATAACTCTTTATTGATTTACAATAGAACACATAGGCTCTAAAATAGTTGAGTAACTAAGTGCCAATCTTGGCTTACAACTTTTGATAGCAAAATAAGATACATCGTTCTATACATCACATCCCTTTAATAACAATAAAGTAAAAACACCTTTAACGAAATTTTTCAAAAAAATTAATTACTAATAATATTTGGAAGCTTCAAAATGTAAAGAAAGCTTTTATAAAGTTGGAAGAGGTTTTAGGCCCTATGTACGTCTCCTTGATTTTCGACACTTGTGGGGTCGTAGGTTAGTTATACGAGAATGCACTGGTGAGCGACATTAACACGACTCTCCAAAATTAACACAATATTCATGTGAAAGAATCCCTGATTATTAGTTATTTTTCTATCTTTTTTTAGTTCAATTACCAATTCATAAACAAGAGTGTCAAACACGATATGTATCACCAAATTGTGATTATTACCTATAACCGATTGTCCTTTCCTACAAAAAAAGAGATTATACTCTAACTTCTGTTATTTTATTTACAGGAGGAATCAAGGTAAATATATCTAACAGGAACTACGTTTACCAAACATGTAGTTGTTATGATACCATCTTAAAATCATATTAGTACAACATAATCTAGAGATGTAATTAACAAGGTGTGACTAGTTGAGGATTATATGTTTATATGCTAGGCTAAATTGAACATAAATACACACTTTC
>JANAVB010032018.1:3189451-3242589 GCA_029216955.1 Iris pallida
GCTGCCTATATAATCTTCAAGAGGTTGTGTTGTTTGGAATATACATGAATTGATATGAGAAAAATATTATGTCTCTTTCTTTCTTCCTTACCTTAAACACTCCACCATATATTATTCTATCTTCTGGGCAAAGCTAAGTTCGGATCATTCTTCCAAAGTTGTGTGCAACAATGGAAAGCCGGTAGCAAGGAGGTTTTTATATCTAGGAGGATTCGAGAGGAAGTATGCACGTAGACCTCGAATATTCTTTTAGGACAATGATTTTTGCATGACTTCCCCGTAGATAGGATACTCTAACTTTTGTTATTTTGTTTACAGAAATCAAGGTAAATATATATAACAATCTACGAGAACAGTCGAAAAAATAATTATGTTCTATGTATATTACTATATACCACTAACTACTAAGTCATTTCACTTCTTTCAAACCTAATCAATATGCCCCGTTGTAATACTATTTATTAATTGCAGTAAATGACTAAGTTTAAGCATAGCACCTACTGAAATATTAAATTATTTTATTATTTTCAGATTTCCTAACTTCTGTGGTGCATAGATTTTTGGCCCTTTTTTCTAATCTCATTAGTATTGATTGCCCCTTGAGTAAGGTAATCACTACTCGGCATAATATAACCTTTGACATGGACACGGACTAAAATCAAATCCTTTGGTCTAGTTATTAACCTTTCATTAGGTGGTGTCATGTTTACAAACAGTTAGATGTTTAAACATCCATTTTATGTGGAAAGATGTGAATTATATTGGGCATAATCCTATTCATTAGGTTGTATTTCAGTCATATTATTTTTGTTTACATATTTAACAAAACTAACACATTGTTCAGTTATTATTACTATTATTTATTTATTTTAAACTCATCTAGCAAATAATAACTTGTATTCTATCTATTTAATTAAAGATAAAATATTTTGGTTGTCCACTTGTACCCAAATTTGCTTAGTTAAAATTTTAGCTATATTATGTTTTTATTGTTGTTTGAGTAAAATATGTACACTTTATGAGTGATACATCATTAGGTATTGCATATATTATATTTCTGCAAAACATATTGTTGTATATCACTAGGGGCTCCTATTCTATCATTCACAATATTTCGATCTAACATCTCAAACTAGACTATGCGGATTCAAATTGGAACATTAATATTTGGTCATATTGCATTTGTATGGTATACAGTTGATGCTATGAAAGGCACAAACTTGCTAAGGGTGAAGTAAGTAAGACAAAGTTTTTCACTCAATTATTCTAAACTTGATGTTTGTATATATTTCAATTTCCAAATACGTGGATACTAATGGATGTTTAGCGAGAATAAAAGAACTATCTAAAATGATGTATTAAATGATATATCTTCCGAATCTATTACTAAGTCGAAATCAGACTAGAAGTACACAAATACTCTGATCATAAAGAAAGGTATTTTCATATTTACCTACATATTTTATTCATTTTGATTCCCATGTTTAGTTGGACAAATATTACTGTTGAGTATAGAACTTTCTTGGTTTATGTATATAGATTATGGTGATGTTTAATGATATTTTTTCCTTGATTGGTTTGTATGTTTGATCCTTAAATGACTATATTGTCACAATATTATAATTTCTAGTTAGAAAGAAGTTACAATATTATTCTGTCATAATATTTTGCTTATGTTAGACAAACATTGCTTTATATATATAATCTGTGACTTTATAATTTTTTTTATTTGTTCAAACAATTTAGTCAAAATAAAATAGTTTAGTGATATTTCAAATTCCTAAAATAAAGTTTTACAGTTGAGATTTTTTGAAATACAGGACGAAAGGATTCTTCTGTCAATCGGACGTAAATAGCTCTAAGCGGTACGGTACTTAAGCGTCTCTAGAGGATCACTGCTACCTTGGAACCAGGACCTACAACTAACCCAAGTTAATCAAAACTTGATAAAATATAGATTTGTTAAGTTCAATTAGCAAAAGTTACTTAAATTGTTATCTAGTACTTTAGGATATCATTTTTGTTAACATGGCTTGTAAAGATAAATATTTAGAGCCAAGCCTAAAAGTTTACTTAATCTTACTTTAAGAGTTTTGGCTCACTATTCTAAGGCTTATATCAGTAATTAGTAAAATCACACATATGTTGAATGAGTCTGATGTTACTAAGTCTGATTTCAGAATCAGTCAAACCAGTACTATATTAGATTGTCATCTTATACTTTATATGGTCTACATACTTTGTACCTGTCATTTTTGATAAATGGTGACAATTAATCTTTATAGAATTACTAAATCATGATTATTTGAATTCTAAGATGAATATGAAAGAACGTGTAGGCAACTCTAGAGGGGGGGTGAATAGAGTTTGTGTCGATAATCACCAAATAAAAATTAACTCTATATCACAATCACAAAACAACTATCAAGATAGTAAATAAATCAGAGAGAAATGCGGAAGTAAATAAAGATATGAAGAGCATACGCAAACACAGCAGTTTTAACCTGGTTTCCCTCGTGGAGGACTAGTCCAGGCCTGAGAACTCTAGCTCAGGATTGAAATCCACTATTTGTGAAATAGTGTACAACCACGTGCCTTTACTCAGAAGAGCACGCCAACTTCTTACAGATTCGCAGGTGGCGAAACTTGGAATTGTCCAAGTAATTTTTCTTTCACTCTTGCACACAACTTCTAGCTGATATCGCACTGAGCACCTTGGGCTAAGGAGAGTTATGGCTTAGGATATATGGAAGAATGAGGCTTGGAGTAGTAGAGCTTAGAAAGCTTGAATATTTGAAGGTAAGAGATGATTTGAAATGAAAGAATTCAAGCTCTATTTATACTACTCTGGGGAGGCAAAATTCGGCCAGAATTCTGCCCCAAGAATTCAAATTTTCGAACGTTGGACAGCTTGTAGCAAGCAGGCCCTAAAAATCAGGGTACTGGAAATCAGGGGACAGAGTTCGGCCTGTGTGGAGGCAGAGTTCGGCCCGAACTCTATCTCCAGAAGACAGAATTGGTCCATTGGGCTTTTGGGCTTTGTGGAGCTTGGGCTTGGTTCAGGAATTGGTCTGTTATATGGTAGAGCTTGGAGAGATATGTCTAGGGATTGAGATGACTCAGTGCGACTCAACGTACACATTCTCTGAGACTCAATAAATTGAAGATTACAGACTTGGAACAAATAGGAAAACTAAGAGCCCTTTTGATGACGCCTTTCTTCTGATATTTGAGCAGTCCTGAAGACGACTTTTTCCTTGACAGCAGACGTCTTTTCCCTTTCTTCTGATGACCCCCGATGCGAGGCCCCGGATAGGTCGCTAGGCGGTTCGGAGAAATCTCTTTCTATGACGCCGTCTTTGGTCCATCATTAATTCTTCATTGCCTATGTCCTGGTTTGAACATGTTTGATCATGCTTACTGCATGTCTACAAATACATGTTAGGCCAGCAAAATATGTTGTAGTACGATACAAGCATAGCAATATAATATAGGACAATTAGGACAATGTTAAGTTTAAGTAGCAACATGATAGTGAGTATATGAATATTAGTGACATCATTATGTTAAACTTAACTGATTAGCCATATTCAAAAATACGATGTAATCATTGGGCCAATAGAATAGGTATCCGCAGCTGTGCTTCAAGTCATTAAAAGAGCCTAAATGGCAAAAATTTAGTTCTCGACTATAAAAATTATAAAAGAACTTTATAATTTTTTTGACGAAGAGTCTGTTTACTGTTGATGAATAATTTGTCTAAAAAATTAATCCTAGTATATTTGAGGGGGATGGGATTAAGCCCATAAGTGAGTCACCAGTAGTAGCAACCCAACCGAGTCTAACTAGAGATCCCAAGAAGTCGGTTCAATGGAAGAAAAAATGTATTGGACTTAGGTGACTATGATGGAACACTGACCCTGATATTAAATTTGCTTAGACTAATGCACAAGTGGCAGTACGATGATGTACAATGCATACTCCATCCCTATGGTAACAGTATTCCGATGTGATTTGGTAAGGATGAGTTTTTAAAACTCTTAATAGGTTCAAGCATGATTATGCAGGGTTGACACTAATCGCCAACCCTTTGAAGACTTACCGATGTGAGAGGTCGTGAAAGCCACGACAATGGACAGGACGATCCTAGACAAATCTCATGAATAAGAAAAATATGTGTATGGCCAATCAAAAGCGTCACCCCGATAGATCTAAGAACATCTAGCGTACTATGTTTGCTATTTTTTGAATATGGTTCAAGAAGTCTAATTCAAGACATAGTCCATCAAGCACTTCTTTAAATAAAAAAATAGTCACTAAGTGAGATTCAAGATTGTAGTCCATCTCATATATGTATAGTATATCATTACCCAAAAATCCATCATCTTTACTTCTTTTGAATATTGTCATCTCTGGTTTCGAAACATTGTTTTTCGGGAGGGTTGTTGTTATTATTGGTGAAAAACTAAATTTTCTAAAAATATTTATTCACATTAAATTTCATTAATCCTCTCACTAATTTACCTCATGCTTCTTATTCAAAAACTTATGAAAATCTTTCCAACAATTATTGTTTTCATTCGTTTTAAATGAATAACTTTCAATGTCAATCAATGTATATTCTCACTAATACTCCAAACAGCCAGAATTTTATTCAGCCTTTATTGTCACTTATTTATATTAAAAACCTATAAAACCTATGGTTGAGGTCTGCCTATATAATCTTCATAAGATTGTGTTATTTGGAATATACATGAATTGATATGAGAAAAAAGATCATGTCTCTTTCTCTCTTTATTACCTTAAACTCTCCTCCATATTTTATTGTATCTCCTGGACAAAACTAAGTTCGAGTCATTCTTTGGGAGTTGTGTGCGACAATGTGAAGCCGGTATCAAAAAAATTTATCTCTAGGAGGATTCGAGAGGAAGTCTGCACATAGACCTTGAATATTCTCTTAGGACAATACTTCGTGCATGACTTCCCTGTAGAATGGTATACAAACACATAGAGGTGTCCAATTTGGGGGTTTCACATTGGACACAAAACCACATCCTAGTTTCTCCTAGGAGTCTCCCAATGGCCTCTAACGTGACACAAATGGAGACACAACCATGGGGGAGATCCTATGGTTTCAAAACAAATCTAAAATGCATGGGAGATTGATTTAGAGGATAGAAATTTACCTATTAGGAGTGAATCCTAATGAAACTCTCTCCGACACGAAGATCCTTGTAGAAAGGACACTTCCACCTTGCACTTTTCTTCCAAACTTTGGTAGCACCCTCCCTTGAAGATGTAGAGAGGATTGAAGGAAGAAATTTTGGAGAAATGAGATGATTTGGAGTTGAAATCAATGGAGAAGGCTCTCAAAAATTAGGAAAGAACACATGGAGACAAAAGAGGTTAAAATAATTGAAGAGATGACTCTCTCTTCCCTCCCCTATGTGGCCGGCCAAGTAAGGAGTTTGGGGCATTTGTCAAAAGTCCAAAATGCCCTCCAAGCCTCGTTTTGGTCCAATTTGACTTATGTAAAAATTTGGGGTTAAAAGGGCCAAGTTAAAATCTACAAATGGACCAGCTAAGTCATGTGGGATTAGTCTAAAGACACTAGACTAATTAGTAGGATTTATGGGCCATGTCTAACTTAAGTTTGGGTCCCATCTAGATTCTAAGCTACCCGGGTCCCCGATACAAGTCGGAATGAGATAAAATTCGAACCCGACTTAAATAATCCCCAAATAACATTATAAATAAATAAATAATTCCAAAATACCCAAAAATGCAAAATGACCATTTTACCCCTATTTATGAAAAATGGGAGTGACAAATCTACCCATCTTAAAAAAATTTGTCATCAAAATTGAAGGCAAAACTATCATAGCAACAAAAACAGAACAAGGAAAGAAAAGAAAAAAATTTACGTCAAGGCTCTAAGAGATATGGAAATTGCTCCCGCATGTCATCCTCTCTCTCTTCCAGGTAGACTCACCTAGAGAGTGGTGCCTCCATGCAACACGAACCAAAGGAATGACCTGGTTCCGGAGCAGCTTCTCTCTTCGGTCCAAGATATCAACCCGCTTCTCTGGATAACTGAGAGTCGGTCCCACTTCGATCTCGGAGTGGTCCAAAACATGACAGGATCTGCCACGTACCGTCTCAGCTGTGACACATAGAATACGTTGTGCACTCCCTCTAGCGCAGGCTGTAACTCCAGTCGGTAAGCCACTACACCGACCCTGTCCAAGATACGGAAAGGTCCGATGTATCGTGGACTAAGCTTCCCGCCTCCACCAAAACGAATCGTGCCACGCGTCAGAGAAATTCGCAGAAACACAAGATCACCAACCTAGAACAAAAACACAAGACTTAAGGCTTGATCTAAAATAATCACAATCAGACTCAAATACTATAAAAATCTAAACTATACCCCAAACTCCAACGGCCTACGGTGGCTATCGGCCTAATGTCGCTGCCTGTCCTGCGCCACCCGAAGTCTATCCCTGATAACCCAGACCTTCTCTGCAGCATCCACTACCATCTCAGGGCCAAGCAAAACCCTCTCGCCGACATCATCCCAAAATAAGGGAGTACGGCACATCCGTCCGTATAGAGCCTCGAAAGGTGACATCTCTATACTGGCTTGGTAGCTGTTGTTGTAAGCAAACTCTACCAAGTGAAGGTGGTCCTCCTAAGATCCCCCGAAGTCCAAGATATAGGTACGAAGCATATCCTTGAGGGTCTGAATCATCCTCTCCTACTGCCCATCTTTCTGGGGGTGGTATGCGATACTGAACTTGAGCGATGTGCCCAAGCTAAGCTGTAAACTCCTCTAGAAGTGGAAAGTGAATCGGCTATCCCGATCCGAGACTATGCTCACTGCAACCTCGTGCAATCGGACTATCTGCTGCACGTACATCTCGGCCAGCCTCTCCATAGACAAACCCACTTTGAAAGGCAAAAAGTAGGCCGATTTGGTCAATCGATCAATAATGACCCAAATCGCATCCTTCCTTCCCGGATAACGCGAAAGTCCAGACACAAATTCCATAGTGATATGCTCCCACTTCCACTCTAGAATGGGTAGTGGCTGGAGCAAACCACCTGGTCTCTACCTCTCGGCTTTCACTTGCTGGCAAACCAAGCATCTAGAAACGAACTGAGCCACCTCGCATTTCATGCAATACCACCAAATATATTGTCTCAAGTCTCTGTACATCTTGTTGGCACCAGGACGCATAGAGTACTGAGAACGATGTGCCTCCTGAAGAATCTCCTTCCGAATTCCTCTGCTCGGCACGCACAATCTGGTACCATGCCTCAACGACCCATCTCCCGCTATAGAGAACTCATCCAACAATCCTGTCCGGACCTGCTCCGTGATGACCCTCAGAGTCTCATCCTTAAATTGAGATGCTCTGACTCTGTCCATCAGCTCTGACTGCACCTGAAGACCCCACATCTATTCCTCAAACCCAGAAACTATCACCTCAATGCCCAAGCTCTCCAGATCTGCCAAAAGGTGATGATCCATCGTCAAACATATGGCCACTGGATACCTGCTCAAAGCATCCGCAACCACGTTGGCCTTCCCCAGATGGTACTGTAAGGATATATCAAAATTCTTCATCAGCTCTAACCATCGCCTCTGCCTCATGTTCAGCTTCTTTTGGGTAAACGCGTACTTCAAGCTCTTATGGTCAATAAAAATTTCCACACGCTCTCCGCACAAATAGTGTTTCCACAGCTTCAAGGCAAAAATGACTGCTGCCAACTCCAAATCATGAGTCGGGTAGTTCTTCTCATGTGGCCATAACTGCCTAAATACATAAGCAATTACCTTCCCATGCTGCTGAAGAACGCAACCCAAACCCTTTCCCGAAGCATCACTGTAGATCGTGAATCCTCTGGACCCAGATGGTAATATCAAAATAGGAGCCGACGTCAACCTCTTCTTCAGCTCCTCGAAAGCAGCCTGACACTCATCAGTCCAGATGAACTCCACATCTTTCCTGGTGAGTCTAGTCATCGGCTCTGCAATTCGAGAGAAGTCCTGCATGAACTTTCGATAGTAGCCTGCCAAACCCAGAAAGCTCCGAATCTCGGCAGCTGAACTGGGTATCGACCAAGACTCCACCGCTGCAATCTTCTTCTGATCCACTGAAATCCTATCACCAGATACAACATGGCCCAGGAACTCCACTCGGTCCAAGAAGAATCGTACTTCGACAGCTTCCCATACAGCCGCTCCTTCTTCAGAGTCTCCAGCACAATCCGTAGATGCTCCTCGTGCTCCTCAGGCGTCTTTGAATAGATAAGAATATCATCAATAAAGACCACCATGAACTTGTCAGGGTACGAATGGAATACCTTATTCATCAAGTATATGAATACCGTCGGGGCATTAGTCAATCCAAATGGCATGACGGTAAACTCATACTGGCCATAACGGGTACGAAAAGCAGTCTTTGGAATGTCATCCTGCTTCACCTTCAGCTGATGGTACCCAGATCGCAAATCTATCTTCGAGAACACCCTCGCACCGCTCAACTGATCAAACAAGTCATCAATCCTGGGCAATGGATACCTGTTCTTGATATTGAGGTTGTTGAGCGCTCGGTAGTCGATACACATTCGTACCGTACTGTCCTTCTTCGGGACAAACAGAACTGGCGCGCCCCAAGGTGAAAAACTCGATCTGATAAAGCCCTTGTCCTGCAGCTCGTCGACTTGCTTCTTCAGCTCTGCCAACTCGGTGTTGTTGACTCGATAGACTTGCTGAGAAATAGGCTCAGCATCCGGCATCAAGTCTATCGAGAACTCAACATCTCTGTCCGGCGGCATCCTCGGCAATTTCTCGGGAAAGACATCCAAGAACTCTGGAATAAATGGATGCGACAACTCCTGCCCTGCCAACAAGGCTCCACAGAATTGTCACGATCCGCTGCCCAAATTCTTGTGTCGGGCCGAGTCATGTCCAGCCTACGCTTGAGGTAAAGCGTAGTAAGCTGTTCTAAAGACAAACAATATAAGATCAAAGTGTGCTAACAGTTCTATTTGTCATAATGAGATAAACATCACAACCACAAAATCATCTAGTATATAAATATGTTCCAAATACATAGCCAAGACGTAAAACTGGATACAGGTCCAGTATCAAAAATACATAGTCTAAAATATGTCTACTCTCAAAAGTCCTAAGCAACTAAATAAACTAGACGAGTTTTCCCGCAGGTACATCCTCGTAAGGTAAAGTCTGATCCTCGATGGCGACTCCATAATAGGAATCATATAGCAACTCCTCCTCGGTAAGTATACCTACAACGTTATCCTGTCAGGACAAGAGCAAGTACTGTTTCTAACAAACTAAATATACGAAACATGAAATAAATAGAAGTATAATAAATAGGAATCATGGTATATCACAATCTATCATGGCAAGGATATATATGTCATAGCGACAGATGTATATATAATATTTAAAACTGGAGCAGGTACGTGATTGTCAATAGGTGTACAATGTATGGAGGGCACAGGTAAATAAAATATACTTTCGTGCAAGTGATAAGGCGATAGATGTACATACGCACAAATACAGCTTTGAGAAAAGCCTACGGTGCGATAACATACAAAATAAAACCTTGCTCGAGTACAGTAGAGGGAGCATGATCACGTACTCAACTATCAGTTTCCCCATAACCCAGATTCTAAACATGTGAGAGATACGAGAACAGTATAAAATATGGTTGATACTGAGAGTAGTATAAAGCATGTGAAACTTGTAGAGATATTCCAGATATGACTTGCAGTTTATGTATCAGTATTTAACATAGTTTATACACAATTCATTACATGCAGTAAATAAAGTTTGTAGAGGTACTTGCCTTGTGAAAAACAAGGGTATGTATATGAAGCTATAGATATCCGGTGTCCCGTCACTGTAAAAAGGATATATAAACTTAGTTTTTTATACTAAGCTAAATACTATGACACTAGTGGTGTGACACGACTTTCCGGCTGGACACCTAGCCAAATGATGACTTTAGCATAGAAGACCAATATGGGGTGACACAATACCTAAACCAAATTTTTAGAGCCTTTATACTATGGTAGGGTAAAGCCCAACACTAAAATATCCCAAAATCACACATAACATCACAAGTCGTAATTTATTCAATAAATAAATCAGACTGTACACTGTGTTCCAACAATTATTAAGATAGGTAAAACGCTCAAATATACATAAAATAAAGTACCAAAATGATCCTTCTTAATTATAAAAATTTATACTAATTTTTCTGGAATTTATAAACCCTTATAGATATTTATTAAAAATCAGTAAACATAAGTACCCTAAAAATGAGTTCTGTTTTTCTATTTTTATAAAATATCAAAATTTCAAATTAAATCCTGGCAAAATTATATTAAATTATCTAAATTAACATAGTATTTAAATATACTTTTGTCCAGATTTTTATAGCAACTAAATTACATATAAAATTCAAATACAACAAGTTACAATTTCTGGAAAATAAATAAATAATTATTTAATATTTTATCCACGTATACAAAATTAAACCGGTGTCCATATACGAGACCCAAAGCCATGAATCAAGTCCGATATGACTCTATAGGCCTTGAATGTGTTTAGGCTCATTTGAGTCTACAGAACCCATACTAGACTTGGACTCAGATGGCCATAATTCAAAGTTTACAAAAATACTAATTTTAAATACGTAAGTAAATAATAAAATAATATATTTTAAATGCAGTAAAATATACATATCAATAATGTTTATTGATAATAAAAATAACATGTAAATACATCATAACTATATTTGCATGCATAAAAGCACAAGTATGAACATATTCAAAAAAGCATATATATATATATATATATATATATATATATATATATATATATATATATATATATATATATATTTATATATATATATATATATATATATATATATATTTATATATATATATATATACATATATATATATAATATATAACAGTATATATATATATATATATATAAAATACACATACATATACATATATACATATATACATATATATATAAATACATATATACGTCTATATATGTAAATAAGCCCAGCCCAAACCTATTGGGCCTGAACCCAAACCTGATTTAAACTGCAAATCCAATACTGTTAAATATATATATATATATATATATATATATATATATATATATATATATATATATATATATATATATATATATATATATATATATATATAAGCCCAGCCCAAACCTATTGGGCCTGAACCCAAACCCGATTTAAACAGCAAATCCAATACTGTTAACCCATTACTGTGCGGGTTTAAACCTGCTAGCATTAAACCAAACCCGTTAACCCATTAATATTAAACCCGTATCCGGACAGTTAGGGACACGAGCGTGAATTCGATACGAGTCCTGTGTCCGTGGCTAGCACGACACGTACGACACAAATTTCTCGTGTCCGAGCACACTAGCGAACTCCTCGTGTTTAGGCGAGTCCAGTGATGCAAACACGAGGCACAAAGCGACACGAGAGACGAGATGACACTTACGTGTCCGGTCGAATGGAGGCTGTCGGGAGTGCTACTCGCCGGAGGAAGCATCGTGGGGCGTCGAAAAAAATACTGCTGAGTTCGTCTCGTCGAGGCGAACCGAATGGTGGTGGTCGAAGGTGACGACGACGGCTGGGGGCCGCGCCTAGGATAGATCTAGGGTTCCGGTGATCGTCGGGGAACGGGCTATGATGGAGGCTATGGGGTTCGGGAAGAGAAATAGGGTTAGGGTTTTGAACAGAGGTCTTTTTATAGGGCTGGTTTGGGATTAGATTAGGGTTTTGGCCGAGTTTTTAGAAATTAGGATTAGGGTTTCGGTGAGTCGATCGTCGAATAGGCAGAGACGAAGGCAGTGGTCAGGGTTTTTAGCAGAAACCTCTCCCCCCATGATTCGTTATTCACACAAAGCCCCCACCCCCTTTGAATTTACAAATTCCGAATTGCATAACCCCCCCTCCCTCCCCCGCAAAGCTCTGTTCAAATGTAATTTGCACAGAAGATTCAAATATTACAAACTGCCTTAAAACATTTAAAATAATTACAAAATGCTATTAAAATAATTTAATAAATTGCAAAATAATATTTTAGGCTTTAAAAACCATTTAAAAATTATTTAAAAATTCTAGAAAATTCCAAATAATTATAATAAATTATTTTAAGGATAAAAATGCCATTTGTAACTAAAAACCCTCAATTAAAACTAATTAAAATATTAGGGACTTATAAATCTTCCCTTTCTGAAAAATTTTGTATTCGAAATTCACAAGGATAGAAGATTCTATAAACATTTTAACATAGAAAGCAATTAAAACAATGACGAAGGCTATTTATTAAGACTAACCTCTAAGGTACCAAGCGGGAACGGATGGTTCCCTCACGGCTGGTGGGTCGAACAAGTAAGGATATCTCTCCCTCATGTCCGACTCCCTCTCCCAAATAGATTTTCTTGAGAGTGACGGCTCCAAGCTACTCGGACCAAGGGTATGACTTTGTTCCTCAGCCTCTTCTCCCTCCGGTCCAATATCTCCACTGGCTGCTCGGTAACTGCAAGACTCGGTCCGATCTTCAATACTGAATGATCTAGCACATGGTTGGGGTCTGGAACGTATCTCCTCAGCTGAGACACACGAAAGACATCGTGAACTCCAGCTAGGTTGGGTGGAAGTGCAATCCTGTAAGCTACCTCTTCGATCCTGCCAAGTATCTCGAACGGTCCAATGTATCTAGGGCTCATCTTGCCGTCTCGTCTGAATCGGATCGTCCCTCTGGTGGGTGATATCTTCACTAGCACCATATCTCCGTCGACGAACTCCATCGGTCTGCGACTAGCATCGGCCCAGTATTTCTGCCTGTCCTGAACAACTCTGAGTCTGTCTCTGTTCAACCTGACCTTCTCTGCTGCCTCAGTGATCATCTCTGGCCCAAGCAAAACTCTATCCCCAACATCATCCGGAAAGAGCGGTGTACGGTGTCGTCGTCCATATAGTGCCTCGAATAGAGACATACCGATTCTTGCTTGGTAGCTGTTGTTGTATGAAAACCCTACCAAGTGAAGATGGCTCTCCCATGATCCGCTAATGTCCAGCACACAGGTCCTCAACATGTCCTCGAGCATCTGAATCGTCCTCTCGGACTGTCCATCGGTCTGTGGGTGGTACGTTATACTGAACTTGAGCCGACTGCCTAACTCCTCCTACAAGATCCTCCAGTAATGGGATGTGAATCTGTTGTCCCGGTCTGATAAGATACTTACCGATATTCCGTGCGAGCGAACTATCTGCTGCATGTATAGCTCTGCCAACTTCTCGGTGGAGAGCCCCACCTTGAAGGGTATGAAGTGAGCACACTTCGTCAGGCTGTCAACGATAACCCATTTGGCATCCTTCCCTCCTTGGGAACAAGGAAGCCCTGAGACAAATTCCATCGTAATATGTTCCCACTTCCACTCGGGAATAGGTAACTGCTGCAATAGACCAGCTGGCCTCTGACGCTCCACCTTGACCTGCTGGCAAACTAGGCATCTTGAAATGAAGCGTGATACATCTCTCTTCATCCCGTGCCACCAAAGATGTTCCTACAAGTCACGGTACATCTTGTTGGCATAGGGGTGAATAGAATATCACGATCGGTACGCCTCCTGTAAGATCGCCTCTATCAGCTCTTTATTCGGTATGCATAACCGGCTGCCATGCCTCAAGGATCCATCCTCTGCTATGGTGAAGTCATCAAGCAATCCAGCTAAAGCCTGGACTCTGAGTCTGCGGAGGCTCTCATCTGTAGGCTGAGTCTCCTTGATCTGCTCTATCAGACCTGACTGAATGTCTAGCGCCATCATCTGTATCACTGATCCTGGCCGAATCATCTCAATACCGAGTTTCTCAAGATCTTCCCGCAAATGTCCATCTATCATCAGATACCATACCATCGGATGCCTGCTCAGCGTATCTGTCACCACATTTGCCTTCCCGGGGTGATACTGCAAATCAATGTCGAAGTCCTTCATCAACTCCAACCATCTTCTTTGTCTCATGTTCAGCTCCTTCTGCGTGAACACATACTTCAAGCTCTTGTGGTCAGTAAAGATTTTCACTCACTCTCCGTATAAGTAGTGTTTCTACAACTTGACTGCAAAGATCACCGCAGCTAACTCTAGGTCGTAGGTAGGATAGTTCCGTTCATGAGTCTGTAATTGTCTAGATGCATAAGCAATCACTTTCCCATGCTGCTGTAGAACACATCCTAGCCCCTTTCCCGAAGTATCGCTGTAAATGGTGAAACCTCCAGATCCTGAAGGTAATGTCAGAACTGGAGCGATTGTTAGCCTCCAATTCAACTCCTCAAATGCTGCCTAGCAGTCCTCTGACCAGATGTACTCTGCGTCCTTCTGCGTCAGCTTCGTCATGGGTTCGACTATCCTAGCAATGTCCTGGACAAACTTCCTATAATAGCATGCTAATCCCAAGAAGCTCATAATCTTTGAAACCGATGTCGGAGCCTTCCATGTCTCGACGGCAGCAATCTTCCTGGGATCAACTGAGATCCCCTCTCTAGTGACCACATGACCGAGAAACTCCACTCGGTCTAAAAAGAACTCGTACTTCGATAATTTGGCACACAACCTCTCCTTCCTCAGAATCCCCAAAACTGTCCGCAAGTGTTCTGCGTGCTCTTCCGGCATCTTCAAGTATATCAAGATGTCGTCGATAAACACCACGAAGAACTTATCCAGATACTGGTGAAATGTCTTGTTCATCAAGTTTATAAAGACAACTGGCACATTTGTGAGACCAAATGGCATCACCAAAAACTCGTACTGCCCATACTTCGTATTGAACGCAGTCTTCTGGAAGTCTTCAGCCCTGACTTTCACCTGGTGGTAACCGGATCTCAAATTTAACCTGGAAAATACCTTCGCCCTACTCAACTGGTCGAACAAATCATCTATCCGAGACAGAGGATATTCGTTCTTAATGGTGATGGTATTCAATGCCCGGTAGTCAATGCACAACTGGACTATACCTTCCTTCTTCGGTACAAAGAGTACTGGCGCTCCCCATGGAGAAGCACTAGATCGAATGAAACCCTTTTTCAACAGGTTATCGATCTGCTCCTTCATCTCTATGGCCTTCTTGGGGTTCACTCTATAGCAAGCCTGGAATACTGGTGATGAACCCGGTACTAAATCTATAGTGAATTCCACATCTCTGTCAGGCAAAAGTCGTGGAAGATCCTCTGGGAATACATCCATAAACTCCCTAATGATAGGGTGTGGCAGTGCTAACTCCTCAACTGTCGCACAATAGTTCAGCTCTAGGCTGATCTCCGGCCCTGTCCTCCTGACACTGAATGGTGTCGTGCTTGAGGAACTGAACAAAATATTACCCTCATGACAGTCTGTAGCTGCGTGAGCATAGCTAAGCCAATCCATTTCCAATATGATATCATAACCGGAAAGTGGCATCACAAAGAATCGTCCCCCAAACTCTCTCCCAGCTATAGTAATAGAGCATCTATAATTAGCCCTAATGGGTACTGGTCCGCCTCCCGTCATCACTCTACTCATCTCCTCGTTAGGTATAGCTACTAAGTGGTGTTTTTGTAAAAACTCTAATGACAGAAAGCTATACGATGCACCAGAATCAAACATGCATAGAGCTAGAAAAGTATGCAAATAAATATGACCTGTGATGACGTCGGCCAAATAATATGGCTCCAAAACCTGCTCCGGCTCTGCCTCAAGAGCTAGACTATAAGCCTTCCCCTGGGGTCCCTTCTGCTGCTGCAGATGTTGCCCGAACCTCTGCTGCTAAATCGGAAGCAGCGGTCCTCTAGATGGTGGTCTAGTACCTGGTACCCTCGCTACTGGGCAGTCCCGAAGCTGGTGGGTGGTAGACCCACAAGCTAAGCACTGCCTCAACCTTTTTTTGCAGATGGAGTAATCATGCCCTGACTTCCTACAGAATACACACACAGCTCCCCTCTGCTGTTGTAGTCCCGGAGCTCTAACTGGTGGGATTGGGTGATGTGATATAGGAGGACGGTATGTCTGCTGGTATGGCGCCGGTGCTCTCGGCTGGAAAGCATGGCACTTGGAAGGTCCCTCGTGGTGTACGGAAGTCGGCCTCTTGTAAGACAGAAGACGCTCCTCTATCCCCCGGGCCAACTCTAGGCTCTGATAGTAGTCAGTCGTCCCATTTGCTACTAGGAGTATGCCAATGTCTGGGACTAGACCATGGCAAAATCTACGCATCATCTCCTCTATGTCTGCAACCAGGCAAGGAGCAAAACGACTCAAACAACTAAACTCCGCCGCGTACTCGTCAACAGAACGGTTCCCCTGCTGGATGTTCTGGAATTGTAGCCCCATAGCTACTCTAGCGGTAGTCGAGAAGAATTTCTTCTTGAACTGGATCTTACACTGATCCCTTGTGGCTTTCCCTCTCACAAATAGTGGCTCATTTTTGAACCAAACTCCTGCTAAGTCTGTCAGCAGACATCCCGCTGCCTCAACCTGAAGGTCACCCGGCAACCTAGCTCTAAGGAGCTTCCTCTCTACCGAGTCTAGCCAGTCATCTGCGGCTATGATGCCTTCAGTCCCCATGAACTCCCTGGGGTTCACGCCCATAAAGTCCTTGATATTCCTCGCTCTCGGTCGTGGCTTAACCGGTAGTGGGACCATGATACGCTCCTCAGAATGCTCCATGCTCTAGCGGAGTAAGGTGGTCTGCTCCTGATGGTTCGTTAGGAACCCCTGGATCAGAGTGAGCGGTTGGTTCCCGTCGATAGTGACGGAAGCCTGGATAGGTATACTAATAGGTGCTGGTGGGAGTATCGGGTCCTGCTGGGACTGTGAAGTGGGAGTGGTGGAGGCACCTGGGTTGGTGGATTTGTGGAGTGGGGGTGTATGGTAGGTGGAGGTGGAGGTGCATCGGTCAACTGGTTAACTGGCTAGATAGAAAGTGTGCCATTTTCAGGTGTGGCATACTGGGACGAGCGTGTGAGCACCATCTAATAAATAAAATAATTTATAAGAACTCTTTTATGTAAACAATCACAAACAAACAAGAAAGTCTAATTTGTAATAGCGATCATATGCTGTGATGAGTTTCCTATGTTGCAATCCTAATAATCCTCTAGGTGTTCTAAATATTATTCCTAGTATTATCTAGTTATCTTAAGTTCATAATTGCAGGCATGCTTGGTACAATGACGTAACCAAAACAACTTAGTCAGGACCTGCATGGGCCACCACTAAAAATATGTCACGATCCGCTACCCAAATTGTTGGGCCGGGTCGAGTCATGTCCAGCCTACGCTTGAGGTAAAGCGTAGTAAGCTATTCTAAAGACAAACAATATAAGATCAAAGTGTGCTAACAGTTCTATTTGTCATATTGAGATAAATATCACAAACACAAAATCATCTAGTATATAAATATGTTCCAAATACATAGCCAAGACGTAAAACTGGATACAGGTCCAGTATTAAAAATACATAGTCTAAAATATGTCTGCTCTCAAAGGTCCCGAGCAAATAAACAAACTAGACGAGTTTCTCCGTAGGTACATCCTCGTAAGGTAAAGTCTGATCCTCGATGGCGACTCCATAATAGGAATCACATAGCAACTCCTCCTCGGTAAGTATACCTACAACGTTATCCTGTCAAGACGGAAGCAAGTACTAATTCTAACAAACTAAATATACGAAACATGAAATGAACAGAAGTGTAATAAACAGGAATCATGGTATATCACAATCTATCATGGCAAGGATACATATGTCATAGCGACAAATGTATATGTAATATTTAAAACTAGAGCAGGTACGTGATCGTCAATAGGTGTATAATGTACGGAGGGCATATGTAAATGAAATGTACTTTCGTACAAGTGATAAGGCGATAGATGTACATACGCACAAATACAGCTTTGAGAAAAGCCTACGGTACGATAACATATAAAATGAAACCTTGCTCGCATACGGTAGAGGGGGCATGATCACGTACTCAACTATCAGTTTTCCCATAACCCTGATTCTAAACATGTGAGAGATACGAGAACAATATAAAACATGGTGGATACTGAGAGTAGTATAAAGCATGTGAAACATGTAGAGATATTCCCGATATGACTTGTAGTTTAGGTATCAGTATTTAACATGGTTTATACACAATTCATTACATGTAGTAAATAAAGTTTATAGAGGTACTTGCCTTGTGCAAAGCAAGGGTATGTATATGAAGCTATAGATATCCGGTGTCCCGTCACTATAAAAAGGATATATAAACTTAGTTTTTTTATACTAAGCTAAATACTAGGACACTCGTGGTGTGACACGACTTTCTGGATGGACACCTAGACAAATGATAACTTTAGTATGGAAGACCAATTTGGGGTGACACAATACCTAAACCAACTTTCTAGGGCCTTTATACTATGGAAGGGTAAAGCCCAACACTAAAATATCCTAAAATCACACACAACATCGCAAGTCGTAATTTTTTTAATAAATAAATCAGACTGTACACTGTGTTCCAATAATTATTAAGATAGGCAAAAAGCTCAAATATACATAAAATAAAGTACAAAAATGATCCTTCTTAATTATAGAAATTTATACTAATTGTTTTGGAATTTATAAACCCTCATAGATATTTATTAAAAATCAGTAAACATAAGTACCCTGAAAATGAGTTCTGTTTTCCTATTTGTATAAAATATCAAATTTACTAATTAAATCCTGGAAAAATTATATTAAATTAGCTAAATTAACATAGTATTTAAATACAATTTTTCTGGATTTTTACAGCACTTCAATTACATATAAAATTCAAATACAGCAAGTTACAATTTCTGGAAAATAAATAATTAATTATTTAATATTTTATCCACGTATACGAAATTGAACCAGAGTCCAAATACGGGACCCAAAGCCATGAATCAAGTTCGATATGACCCTTACAGGCCTTGAATATATTTAGGCTCGTTTGCGTCCACAGAACCCATACTAGGCTTGGACTCAGATGGCCATAATTCTTAGTTTACAAAAATACTAATTTTAAATACGTAAGTAAATAATAAAATAATATATTTTAAATACAGTAAAATATACATATCAATAATATTTATTGATAATAAAAATAACATGTAAATATAGCATAACTATATTTGCATGCTAAAAAGCACAAGTATGAACATATTCAAAAAAGCATATATATATATATATATATATATATATATATATATATATATATATATATATATATATATATATATATATATATATATATATATATATAAAATATATATATATATACATATATACATATATATATATATATATATATATATATATATATATATATATATATATATATATATATATATATTTTATATATATATATATATATGTGTGTGTGTGTGTATGTATGTGTATTATATATATAATACACATACATATACATATATATATATATATATATATATATATATATATATATATATATATATATATATATATATATATATATATATATATATATATATGTATATGTATTATATATATAATACACATACATATAAATATATATATATATATATATATATATATATATATATATATATATATATATATAAATAAGTCCAGCCCAAACCCATTGGGCCTGAACCCAAACCCGATTTAAATAGTAAACCCAATACTGTTAACCCATTACTGTGCGAATTTAAAACCCACTAGCGTTAAACCAAACTCGTTAACCCATTAATATTAAACTCGTGTCCGAACAGTTAGGGACACGAGCGTGAATTCGATAGGAGTCCTATGTCCGTGGCTAGCACGACACGTACGACACGAATTTGCCGTGTCCGAGCACACTAGCGAACTCCTCGTGTTTAGGCGAGTCCAGTGATGCAAACACGAGACACAAAGCGACACGAGAGACGAGATGACACGTACGTGTCCGATCGAGTGGAGGCCATCGGAGGTACTACTCGACGGAGGAAGCATCATGGGGCGTCGGAAAAAATACTGCTGAGTTCGTCTCGTCGAGGCGAACCGAATGGTGGTGGTCGGAGGTGACGACGACGGCTGGAGCGGCATGTAGGATAGATCTAGGGTTCCGGTGATCGTAGGGGAAGAACGGGCTAAGGCGGAGGCTGTGGGGTTCGGGAAGTAAAATAAGGTTAGGGTTTCGAACGGGGGTCTTTTTATAGGGCTGGGTTTGGGATTAGATTAGGGTTTTGGCAGGGTTTTTAGGAATTAAGGTTAGGGTTTCGGCGAGTCGATCGTCGAAATAGGTAGAGAGGAAGGCGGTGGTCAGGGTTTTTAGCAGAACCCCCCCCCCCCCATGATTCGTTATTTACACAAAGCCCTCACCGCCATTGAATTTGCAAATTCCAAATTGCATAAACTTCCCCCCCCCCCCCCCCCCCGCAATCTCTGTGCAAATGTAATTTGCACAGAAGATTCAAATATTACAAACTGCCTTAAAATATTTAAAATAATTACAAAATGTTATTAAAATAATTTAATAAATTGCAAAATGATATTTTAGGCTTTAAAAACCATTTAAAATTATTTAAAAGTTCTAAAAAATTCCTAATAATTCTAATAATTTATTTTAAGGATAAAAATGCTATTTATAACTAAAAACCCTCAATTAAAACTAATTAAAATATTAGGGACTTACAAGAATCTATCTCCCGGCTCCGCTGCTCCTCTGACAAACTGAAACTCTGGCTCTTATGGCGGACTAAACAATACTCTGCCTGCTCTACGAACTATACTAGCATGGTGCCATGCTCAACCAGTCCATATCGAGTACCATATCGTAGCCCGAAAGTGGCATTACGAACAAGCACGCACTCAGATCCCGGCCTCCCAGTATGACACTCCGCCCCTTGCAAAATATTATTAACCAAGATAATACCTCCCCCGGTCATAATCTTGCAAGTCCTACCCAGATACTCAACAATAATATTGTGTTTAAGTGCAAAAGAAACTGACATAAAATTGTGTGTAGCACCTGAATCAAACAATGTTAAAGCAGGAAAAGAATCGAGAAGAACCGAACCTGCCACAACATCTCCAACTGGCTCGATCTCCTCGGCTGCAAGAGCAAAAGCCCTGCCCTGAACACCCCGCTGGTGGTGGTGCTGAGCAAATCGCTGCTGCTGGGTCAGAAGTTGACCCCTCGGCTGCACTGTAGGTACTCTCGCTGGCGCCCTCTGAGATTTACCAGTAACACGAGGGTTCATTGGACAATCTCTCAACTGATGGCCTACGCCACCGTAAAAGAGACATACTCCCAGCCTCTTCCGGTAAACCTTCCAGACGTGACCAGACTTCTTGCAGAAGTTGCAAGAAGCTCTATTCTGTACCTGCCTCTGCTGAGTGTGCTGCACCTGCTGAACCGGTGCTCTGGCCTGAATCTGCAGCTGGTGATACTGGAAAGAATGATGGTGAAGCTGAGGGCATTAGCAGCCCCCGCGCTGCTAGTAGCCCTCGGGAAAAGATCACGATCCCTCTTGGCCTTCAAGCCCTACTCTTGTTCTACCATGCGGGCCTCCGCATAGATCTCGGTATAAGTCATATAAAAAGAGGGAATGAGGATCTTGATATCCCAGATCAACCCTTCTCTGAAATGGCTCGCCCTGATCTTCGAGTCGCGAACCATATACTCCGTATATCGACTCAGACGGCCAAACTCTGCGGCGTACTCTTCCACAGACAAACTGTCCTGCTGCAGATTCTAAAACTACCTCACTAGGTCAATCTTGTCTGTAGGAGAGAAGAACTTCTCCTTGAAGAGAAGCTTGAACTCGGCCCAGGTATGGCCCTCCCCAGCCAGGGCTGGCTCGTTCCTGAGCCAGGTGCGAGCAATGTCCAACAACTGTAAACCCACTGCCTCGACCTCAGGTCGTTTGCGAGGCGGGAGGCCCTCATCTGCTTCTCGATGTTCTCGAGCCAGTCGTCAGCATATAATACACCCTTTGTCCCGCTAAAGTCATGAGGCCCCAACTTCTTAAAGTCCTGAATATCGCCCGACCTCGGATGCGGCACTTGATGTGGAGCCCTCTGTTCCACCGCTGCTAAGGTCAACCGATGGGCATCCTCCATGTCCTGATGCATCGTGTCGGTCTGCCTCTGCTGTGCCTCAGACTGGGCTCTCTGAGTCTCCAACATCTGCTGAAAGAAAGCAAGCATCTGACCCATGTCCGTAGGCAGAGAAGGCAGAAGAGAAAGAACATCTGCAACTGACGGAGGAGTCCGCTGTGTAGGAGGAGAAAGAGTGCTAATGTCAACAACTTGTACTGCGGCAGGAAAAATCATAGCAACATTCGAAACAATCCTCGAAACTGGTGGAGGAGCGCCCCAAAAGCTGCTGCCGACACTCCGACTGCGATAAAAGTGTCTGGGTCAGGTCCACGAGACATAGCATACCTCTCCATATCTGCGGCCTCAGGATGTTGTGATCTTGTCTGCACCATCCTGAAGATAGATTAAAGAAGGAAATCAATATGGCACATGAAATATTATATCAAGGAGGACAGTTAGAATGCAAGAATCAATATCAAAAAGGACAGTTAAAATGACCAGCAAGTGGAAGGTTTCCTATTTTATGATTGAGTAAACTTAGCCTATAGCCTATCCTAGATACGTACCACAGGCTCGTAACAGCACTCTAAGTCAAGCGCCACTACAAACATCGCACTAATTGTGACTTTCTACCTGCATGGGCTACCACTAAAAACGTGTCACGACCCGCACCCTAGGTAGGGGCACAAGTGCGTAATAGCGTCCAGCCTACTCCATAAAAATGACGTAGAACGTTGTAGGCCTGCGAGCTAACAAACAGTAAATAATAACCTATCATCTTCGTACGAAGGATATAATATAAAATACTGATAAACTCAATCACAATCTAGTAGGAAGAATCATGGCACGAAATCAAGGTAGATATAAACCACAAAGTGCAATATCCAGCTCAACAGAAAGAAGGGAAACAAAGTAATATAGTTATACAAATCCCAATATCATAAGCATAAATAGCAAGCTGGAGACAAGGTCCAGTCCAAAATCTACTCTAACTAAACTAAAGCTAGAGGCTCATCGGGCGAAGCTAAGCCTTGCTGAACCAAGGTCTCCAAGTCTATGCCCACTACGTCATCCGGACCGTAGTAGGTACAGCTATCCTCCTTACCGTCATCTATAATTTTGTGTCAACATATCCAGTCAGGATGGAACAAGCACAATCAACTAACAACAGTTCACAAGATAGGATAAAAGCTACAAGACTGTAAATAGAGAGTATATGCAAGAAATTATGAAATGTACATGTGAGTATCATGGCAAGATAAGCTGTAAATCTAGAGCTAGAACAAGGCAAGTAAAACTGATCATGGCATGTACAAAATCAAGAATCATCTATCTAGGTGTGTGAGTACTAGCTACAACATGTGGCCGGCTTGGGAACTTGCACAATAGTAACAGGCCTGGCCAATCATACATGGAATGTATGATCAACACTCACAATCAATCGATACACAATGGGTACACAATAGGAATTAACCACATATCTACACTAATACTCTCTCCCCCAACTGGTAGAGTGATCCAAGCAAGACACGTTACGACACGGGATTTGCGAGAAGGGAGCAAGTCTCCTCGAGAATCGGTATCCGCATACTGCACAAGAACTACAAGGGCTTGCACAAGATATACCAAGATAACAAGGAATAACATCTCCTGTCGGGATCCATGAATACCAATCCGTGTGACCATTGTGTCAAGAATAAGCATATCTATACTAATTATATGAATTATAACAATTATCGTAAATTGGAAAAGTTATCAGAGAATGTACTCGCGCTGTAATGTGATGGATAAGTCGACTGAGTCCAAAAATAGTGCCTTGAGGACCTATAGATGGAATATTGTATCAATATAATGGTTTGGAAGTAAAATAAGTCATACTAAGTCAAACTAGGTCAAAATAAGTCAAACTAAGTAAACTAGGTCAAACAAAGTCAACTAGATTATATAGAGTCAATCTAAGTTATACTAGGCCTAACAAAGTCAAACTAGGTCAAGGCAAGTCAAACTAGGTCGATTTAAGTCAAAGGTTGACTTACAGTTGACTTTGGTCAACTGGTCAACTCGGTCAACCCTAGGTCAACTCTAGGTCAAACTTGACTAACGTGACTAACAGTTGACTTTCGGTCAACTGGTTAAGTTCGGTCAAGTTCTAGTCAATTTTAGGCTATGGTTGACTTCCGGTTGACTTTTGGTCAAAATGGTCAACTGTGGTCAACCGAGGTTAAAACTAGTCCAAGTCCACTATTCCTAACCATTACCAACCATAAAAACCTAAATACAACTATATCTTAAAGTATAAAACTCACATGTTATGAAATGACATACCTTAAAATACCCCGCTTACCCTTTCTAAGGTAATCCCTTACCTTAGCCTCTAACTCCGACTCTAGACTTCTCCACCTTCATTCTAAGTATTCCCCCACTCCAATATGGTATTCCAACCTTCTTCTAGTATCTCAATACCGTATCATGGTATCTTGATACTAGAAAGTCCAAAAAGGTAAATTTACATTACCTTAAGGTAATTGAGAACCATGAGATACCAACTTGGTGTCTCAGATACCACACAACTCTAAACTCTAACTAGAATACTAAAACTCACACTATCTAACCCAATACTAACTCGCTATCTAACTATCTAATCTATCTAGTATTCATTCTAACTCTAACTATCTCAATATCTTACATTATCAACTATCCCCTATTCTAACATGCTAACTAACAACTTCTAACATATCACTAACTCTCCAAACTAATACCCAAACTCACACACACATATAGGGCTATATAGGGGGTTTTATAGAGGGCTATATAGGGTTATATATAGGTATATAAGGGGGTATATATGGGGCTACATAGGGGTTCAATGGGGTGTATGGGGTGGGGGGTTTGCAGCTGCTATTAGCTGCTGTTGTGCTGCTGCTGTTTTGAGGGGGAGGGGGGGCAGCAGCCCCTAATCCCCCTCCCTCACAGCTGCTGCTGTGCTTTCTTCTCTCCCTCTCCATCTCACTCTCTATACTGCCCCTCTCTACCTCTCTCTCTCTCTCTCTCTCTCTCTCTCTCTATAATATAATATATTATATATATATATAGATATTATATATATATAGATATATATATATATATTATATATATATACATACCCACACACACACACACAACACACACAACCACACACACATATATATATATATCATAAAAAAAAAAAAAAAAAAAAAAAAAAAAAAAAAAAAAAAAAAATATTATATATATATATATAGTATATATATATATATATATATATATATATATTTATACATACCACAAACACACACCACCCACAACACAACACACACACACAACACATATATATATATATTTATTTATATATATAGATATATATATATATATATAATATATATATTATATATATATATGAAGACACACACACACACACATGAATATATACACACACACACACACACAACACACACACACAACACATATAAATATATAAAGACACTCTCTAACAATATATAAAACCAAATTTAAAACATGAAATAGGCAAAGAGGCGTTCATACAAACACATAAAGGTGTCCAATTTGGGGGTTTCACATTGGACACAAAACCACATCCTAGTTTCTCCTAGGAGTCTCCCAATGGCCTCTAACTTGACACAAATAGAGACACCCATGTGGGTAGGTCCTATGGTTCAAAATAAATTAAAATGCATGGGAGATTGATTTAGAGGATAGAAATTTACCTATTAGGAGTGAATCCTAATGAAACTCTCTCCGACACGAAGATCCTTGTAGAAAGGACACTTCCACCTTGCACTTTTCTCCCAAACTTTAGTAGTACCCTCCCATGAAGGTGTAGAGAGGATTGATGAAGAAATTTTGGAGAAATGGGATGATTTGGAGATAAACTCAATGGAGAAGGCTCTCAAAAATTGGAGAAGAACACATGGAGACAAAAGAGGCTAAAATAATTGAAGTGATGACTCTCTCACCCCTCTCCTATGTGGCCGGCCAAGTAAGGGGGTCTGGGGCATTTGGCAAAAGTCCAAAATGCCTTCCAAGCCTCATTTTGGTCAATTTGACTTGTGTGAAATTTGGAGTTAAAAGGGCCAAGTTAAAATCTACAAATGGACCAACTAAGTCATGTGAGATTAGTTTAAAGGCACTAGACTAATTAGTAGAATTTATGGGCCATGTCTAACTTAAGTTTGGGTTCCATCTAGAGACTAAGCTACCTGGGTCCCCGATACAAGTCGGAATGAGATAAAATTTGAACCCGATTTAAATAATCCCCAAATAACTTATAAATAAATAAATAATTCCAAAATATCCAAAAATACAAAATGACCATTTTACCCCTATTTATGAAAAGGGGAGTGACATACATCATCATCAGCATCAACTGTAAACCCAGTTAGAGAGAGAGAGAGCTGGTGTGAAGAGGATTAAGAGCTTTATGTCATTTTTCGTGTTAAAATCATAGAGAATTGACATTC
The DNA here is from genome assembly GCA_029216955.1 of Iris pallida. Classification (NCBI taxonomy): domain Eukaryota; kingdom Viridiplantae; phylum Streptophyta; class Magnoliopsida; order Asparagales; family Iridaceae; genus Iris; species Iris pallida. Next base: position 3,216,131 of record JANAVB010032018.1, read on the forward strand.
TTCGTGTTAAAAACACGGAGAATGGCCTTTTCCTATGTTAAATTAATGGAGAATTGTCATTCTTTGTGTTAAAATGACGGAGAATGGCCATCCCGTGTTAAAATGCAAGAGAATTGTTATTCTCCGTTTTAAAATAACGAATAATTACCATTTCCGTGCTAAAATCACGGAGAATGGCCATTCTCCGTGTTAACATGAATGAGAATGGTCATTCTCCGTGTTAAAATCACGGAGAATTAAGAGCTTTTTGTCATTCTCCGTGTTAAAATCACGGAGAATTCACTTCTCCATGTTAAAAATACAGAGAATGGCCTTTCCGGTGTTAAATTGACGGAGAAAATGACAATTTTTCATGTTTAAATAATGGAGAATAGTCATTTTTCGTGTTAAAATGCAGAAAAAGGTCATTCTCCGTGTTAAATAACGGAGAATTGCCATTCTCTGTGCTAAAAACACGGAAAATGACCATTTCCGTATTAAAATTATGGAGAATGGTCATTCCTCGTGTTAATATCACGGAGAATAATCTTATTTTTCTTTTTTTTTTTAAAGTTTATATTGATGATATCATACTTTTCATTGTTGTTTGTTTTATATCAGTACAAATAACCGAGCACAATAACCTATTCGCTAGAAAACTTCAAATCTTTCCACGAATATGATGATGATGATGATGATAATGATGATGATGATGATGAGCGATGATCAGAGTTAGACTAAAAAAAGTACAATGAACTATGAACGATCTTTGCGATCTCTGAAGATGAGAGCAATGGAATTCAGATCTCTCATGAAGAAGAAGGGCTTCTGTTGTGCACCGTAATGCATGCACGCTATGAAAGATGAAAATCGCAATCCAAATCTGAGTTTGTGAATTCAAATATATATATGACCAAATTTGCGCGAAGGGGTAGTTATGGTATATCAAAATAGTAATTTCAGAGCATCTAAAGGGAATATTGGAATATTTAATGTGAAAATACATAATTTGGGTAATTCATAAAATCCACCCTGCGGGTGGGTTTTTCATAAACACCCATCCCGAAAGTGGGTATTTCAGCAATTTCCAGTATAAATTATGATTCTCTCTTGATTTAAAGAAAGTAAAATAAAATCAAATAAAAACCCTAACCCATCACCGATCACCACCATTGTGCTGGTCCACTCCCATCGCACATTCCCATGACCTGACATCCCTCACCATACAAACATACACACCCATGACTATGTCGACGACTTGTAGATAATTGGGCACAACGACGGGTGTGTGAGGATTGGCCTCTACCGTGATGGCATCGATGGGAAATAGGGCTGCTATGTTGATACATGTGGTGGGAATGAGATTATCGATTTATGGTTACTTCAAGAATATTATTAATTAATATTAAACTATTTAATTATACATTCTAAATAGAAATCAAAATAAACTAATAAGAAAAATATATTGTTAGAATTATGGTTAGAGTATAATGGCCTTTTCATACTCAGTTTTATCTCTAATCGTAATAATGTAACAACTCAGGATATTAAAGAAAAAAATAGTTCATAGTATTAACTTCATAATGAAAAAATAGGATAATAAAGTGCCAAATTTGAAAAAGTGAATATATTTAAGTAAAACTTAGCCTATATTCTTCCTCACTACTCACTAGCCATTGTGATAAGATGCTGAAAAAGAATCGTAGTCAAGTCGTGGAGAAATTATTAGGTGAATCAGATCTATTATTCAATCTATGGACCTGGTCACTTCAACTAACATGTGTGTCATATCACAATCGTTTTTTTTTTTGTTTGTTATCTGAGATGGAAGCAATATCAGATTTGAGTGACAACGTCCATGAAATAAATGAAAAACCGGATCCATCTAATAATTTATTGAAATCATAAGCTTCTTTGTAGGCATATATGCCAAAGAGCTTGTATTTATATGATATTTACTAGTTACATTCCTTAGGGTTTTGTAGTTTTGTTTCTAGGGTTTTATCAAATTCTTCAAGAGCTGAATTGCCGGAACAATTAGTTTCATGTTTGGAAAAGAATGTAATAAGAGCTCACTTGCAAGAAGCGCGCCATAGGTTTTGTCCCAACTCCGGATTTGGAACAAACTAATTAACAATTTGAACAATTTCTCTAGGGATACACAATTTTTTTAAAGAAATAATTATCAGACAATACAATTGATCAATTCCATTGCATAATTGACTCCAACAGATATTAACATTAAAATGCATTGAAAAGAAAAAGGAAATGAAGCAAATGAAAGAAATGACTTGGACATCCTCTCATGTCTCACTCAAATCACCAACTCTACCAATCAAAACGGTCCCTGCAAATCACATTCAAAAAAAAAAAAGTTCTGTCAGTTTCTGTGTACACACAGTACGTGAAGAAAGCATGAATTAGGATTAGGTTTTCATGTATATGTACTGCAGTTGTACTCAACTAAGCACAGTTGTAGCCGGGAGGCGGCGTCTTGCCACAGGCTATGAGCAGCTCCACCGCGATCGGCAAGAAGACATTAATGCCGAGCATCTTGAGCTTGATGACTGTGCACAAGCACAATGCCGCGCCCGTGGAGTCCAGCCCTTCGATAAGGGCAGCACTCCACCGCAGGGTCCCCGATGTGGCCCCCGATCGCTCCAAGGACGTTGAGGCACAAGCCGAGCTTGACGGTGTCAGCCGGGCACTTCTTTGCCGGTGCAGGAGGTGTAGGGCAGCCTGGATTCTTCTTCGTCGGAGGTGTTCCGATGACCGGTCCAACTACTGGTACCGGAGGGAGGGTGACTGGCGGCTTGCCGATGATGATTGGCCCGATGACTGGCCCGACTATTGGTACCGGAGGGAGCGTGACCGGTGGCTTGCCGATGATCGGTCCGACGACCGGTACCGGAGGGAGGGTGACTGGCGGCTTGCCGATGATCGGTCCGACGACTGGTACCGGAGGGAGGGAGACTGGAGGCTTGCCGATGATCGGTCCGACGACTGGTACCGGAGGGAGGGAGATTGGCGGCTTGCCGATGATTGGAGGAGGGAGAAGGGGACCCGTCTTGGGAGGGTGAGGTTTATGGCCATGGGAAGGACTAGTGCATGGGCATGTGGCAAGGGCTTGAGGGGCTAAGGAAACGATGGAGAGGATGAGGAGGAAGGAGAAGTATCCCATGGCCATGACAAATGGTGTTGTTGTGAAGTTGGAGCTAAGAAGTTGGTTTTGGTTTTATAGAAGGGAGGAGACCTGTAGCATGGAACAAGTCATGTGAGGATGAAAGGCTATACGCCAGTATTGCTCGTTGGCTCTTTGCTACACTTGTGAAGCTAGGCCAGTCATCTCTTTAATGGTGTCACTTGCTTTCTTCCTAGATTTATACTGCAATCATTTTACTTTTGTAACGTAGAGATGTGAGGACAATTTCTTATGGAAAGGTAATAAACTATGGAGAGCAAATATGTTGTCTATAAATTATGTATATCAAACATGTCACCTATTCTATAAAGTATGATCTCATTAGTTATTTTAAAATATTAACAGCCATAATAAGTCAAAGCCACATATTTATAGGAAAATGAACATTTGGTATACAGAATTTGGACATTTGATCTGCTCCCTAAACTATCTAGCTAGGAATAACTTGTTTGGAGAGCGAGAAGTTGTAGAGACAAAAACTTGGTGGAATAGAAGATTGGTAGAAATGAAATTTTCAATGACAGTCCGCACACTTATTAAAATATAGTTTGGATTCTTCTAGACTATTTTACAAATATTACGACATCTCCATAATATCAATATTCAAATTATCAAGAACATTCTAGACATAAATATCCTAAAATTGGACCAAGGACAAAATAAAATGGTTCATGGAATAACAAAACAAAGCCCAATGGTAATGGACCAACTAGATTGTGGACTTAAGAACATAGACACAAATCAAGTTTTTTTGTTCCAACACTCCCCTTAAACTTAATTTGTAACTCCAAGTACAACTTGAAGAACACATCTTTTTTGAGTGGCTTGGTGAAGATGTCGACGACTTGGTCTTGAGATTTCACATACTTCATCTGCACTTCCTTCGTGTAATGCACTCACTTATTTAGCAATCTTGTGTCAATGTGTTGCTTCTACCATGGAAGACCGAATTCGTCGCCAAAGCGATAATCGAACTATTGTCGACATAGATATCCATTGGCTGCTTTTGTGCTAGGTGAAGCATTACAAAAATAAAAATATATATAATACGATGGTCCTCCACGACAGAAGCTATTTTTTTTGCTATATTAGCGACTTATGGGCAACTACATAGTAACATATTATAATATTTGAAATAAATTTTCATGTTTCTGTCGCTAGTCTTTCGCTAAAATGTCAGTAGTAGATATGTAGCGACGGACTAGCAACGGATGTGTTATTTCGTTAAGAAATATCAAAAACCACCAAACAACCCACTTCTTCTCTCATTTTGCTTTAGCTTTCCTCCAACTAAAAACCCGACCCCTTCCCCCATCTTTTGCAAATCCGGTGACTCTGTGTGCCCCTCCTCTCGAAGAAGCCTTCTAAAGACTCTGTGTGACTCTGCATCACCGACCCCCTTCTTCGTCATTAACCCCCCTTTGACATCCTCCTCCTCTCTGGCGACTAGTAAGAAATGGTGCCCCCCTGAACGTGCGCCAAGCAGCCCCCGGTCACCCTCCTCCGACAAATGTAGGGTTAGCTTTCCCCCATTTTATGTACATTGGTGGTGTTTTGTTAGTTAATTTCATGGGTTAAATTTAGGGGTTCCCAATTTATTTGTTCTCCTATAGGAGTAACATGTGGAAGGAATCAAAGGCGTGTTCAACTGCTCCAGTCGTTGTCACGACCCGCACCCGGATATTCGGGTACGAATACATAGGCCACGTCCAGCCTACACCGCAGTATCGGCGTTAGAACGCTGTCAAGTATCAAAAAAAAATATCTACAACATTAGATGATGTAATTCTCAAATTTTTTTTAAATGATATTATTGTTTATTCTATTTGCTTAGATAATTTATTTTGAAATTTTTCTCAATGATTTATAAGTATGGTCATAGTCGTGCTTAAGTTGGGTTATGCACATAGACTAGACATTATGGCATAGCTAATACCGTTGGGCGTCCTGACTAGCGTATTAACTATACCCCCTTAAGTTATTTGCTGAAATACTCATATCTTTAAGAACTATACTTGTTTATATATTTCCCCCTTTTATATTATTTACTTATTTAGAAATAATTGGTAATTAAATTTGGTTTAAGAATATTAAGGATTTTAATATTAAATAAGTATATTAAATAAGTGTTTTTTTATATAGTAAATAAATATTGGTTACCAATGTATTCCAAGTATTTTAGAAATTTTAAAATATATATTTGTATTTATCTTCAAGATTTATGAGAATTAGACAACAACTATGTAAATAATATAGATATTTTCGTATATATATGTTAAATAGTATATGAAAATACATGGATATATTTTTACTAAATATTATTGAATTTATTTTACTGAGTATTAGATGTGTTTTCTATTTATTAAAATATAGAAAAAAAAAAGAAAAAGAAAAGAAAACATAGTGCACTGTTCCTACAGGAACAGTGCTTATATAATCCCGATTTGGGAATTTAAGCCGCGGGGGATAGCAGCGTATGAGATTTAAAAATTTCAATCAAATTGATTAGGATTTTATCAAATCCTCTCCCATCTTGAACCTCTGTCATATCACCTAACCTAAATCCAAATCCCCCTCCAAATCGATCATAATCACTCACAAATAAAACTCAAAACTCTCGTACATATGCGCGGCACCAACGATAGGCTTTTCGTGAATTCTCCCTCGATACACCTCGTCGACCCAAACTTTCGACTCCAGAGGAACGCCAATACCCCCACGCTCCTATCTGACCACAGTACGTCGTGGCTGTCCGCCACACTACTGGCAAGACACGACAACCGACCGCGAACAGGGGAACTTCCTGTTTTATCTAACAGCAGGTACCCTCATTCGACCCTTTCTTTTTTTAAAATTACTCGATTAAATTATAAACAAAAAGTTCCTCTTAGAACCCATATATACCCCTTCGAACCCCTTCAAAGGGAATTCGTGATAGCCTACCAGATTGATCGAAAACTCGACACAAAGTCGAGCAAATTTCTGCTAAAAAATAGAGCATGTAAACACTCCCAACCCCCTTTTTGGAAGAAATATTTTGAGTAAATCATTAAGAGTTTTTGAAAACAAATTAAAGACAGTTGTAGCCAATATATAGGGCTTTGCAACGCATCTTACAGAAGTCGATTTTATCGACTATGTGCCGAGAAATCGGTCACCCAAAATTTATAAAAACCCGTTTTCAAAACTATAAAATTTAACAAAACTTCCTGATACGGCGTGCGCCCGACAAACCGGGCGACGTGGTCACGCGCTATACACATCGAAAGGCGCATATGGATGTTGTCGATGTATGGGAACTGATAAAACTCGATTTCGTTGTGCGTGCGCGACAAAATCAGTGTGTATCCGTCAAGATACCCCCGTATCGACACTTTGTAAAATAGCCCATAACTTTGTGCACGTTCGTCGTATCGAGATGAAACTTGTGCCAACAGCACCGAATCAAATTTTTGGTTCTGTACGCCAAGTTTGGTCCGAATCTGAGAAGGTCGACCGGAACACCATTTTGGCGGGCCCGCGACCTGCTATAACGGACAAATTTGTGTACGACCCGCCGGAATCCAATTTTAGACATACGGTTGGGTTCGTCTCCTCAAATCGGACCCGTAGACATATAGTTTGACGACTTTAGAGACCTTAGGTTCTGGCACGCGTTTCGGTGTAAAACGGATCCAACGACGGACATCGTTTTGATCCGAAATTATAATTTTGCCCCTGTTCCAGAATTAAACTTTTGGACAGGCATTTCTGGGTATTTTTTTTATGCAAAATCTGTTCGTGATATTATTTCAGCATCCGAGGTCGTTCGTAAAAGTTGGCTTTCATAGCTTTCATATTCTGACGATTTGAGTTATCAGGCGTCGCCATTCTGCACACTACCCCCAGGCAAGATACCTTGTCACCAGCTGTTTATTTTACTTTAGCTCATATTTATGCAATTATTTATCATTTATTTTTTGTAAAATAAATTGTGATACATGGCACAAGTAGATAAAAATTTTACTGTTTAGTTCTATATACTGCTATGTACTATTTTCTTAAACATTAAACTTAGAGTTAAAGGATCACCCTTTGTGTGTTGCATTTATAGGCCTTGACATATTTTTACCATGGAGTTGTGAGTCGCATGTAGAACTCGAACATGCATGACTGGCTGGCCACCGGTACGTATAAGCCGTGCGATAGGAATAACCGCTAATAGAGGTTGCATGCTTAGTTTGACTTAGCGGTTAATAGAGATTTTGTGTTATGGATACAACATAGTAGGCATTAGGTTGGGATGACAATACTTTAGCGTATGGGCTACTATGCACTTTACCTTCTATAACCCGTGAGCTTCGCTGGAGACGCGGGTGAGATCACCCAAGATTACTGACGGCCACTGGCGTTCTGCGGAATGTTATGCTCTTATTGATTGGGCCTTTGGTGCCCCAAGGGGGAACAATGTCGATCCCATTTTAGCCAGGGCCCATGCGCTGAAGGATGTTCTTAAAAACTGCATTCACTTAGATTGGTTAGGCACCCTTATCCCTTAGGTATGAGTACTCTTGGTTTGGGTACTTGTATCTGACCGTAGCTTGGAACAATAACTTGTCGCGAATTAGTTCGCCACATCTTGTCCTTTTTTGGTTGTAGGTGTGGCTTACTACTTCGATGAGAAGGTATTGAACCTTGTTGGGATCCGGATACCATATTGGATTCGTGGCTTGGAAAGATACTTTACCGTGGGTTAGTGTGCCATCTTGTGTCCTTGTTTGGTTAGGAAGATGGTATGTTAATCCAAATGGTGAGGTATTGGACCATGTTATGATCCGATTTGACTTATTACTATTGAGCAGTTTATATTCTGTTTTTGTGGCATGTTTTTTTGTATCTTGTTACGTCCCTCTGAGGACCTGGTGATCTCTCCAGGTATAGGTGTGCAGTGTAGTAACCCTAGGGGGGTGAATAGGGTCAAGCTAACTAATGAAGCAATTAGCACAAGCTAATGGACAATTTAAAAATATAAGTGCAAGAGAAGAAGCAACAACAATACCGACACATGATATATCCTAGTATCCTCCCAAGGGGCACTCCAGTCCCGGAACTCTCTCCGGCTTTAATCTACTATTTGAGTAAATAGTTACACACGAGTTTGGATCCGAAGAACTCGCCAACTTCTTACACGAGAGCTTTAGTCCGAAGTCCTCTCCGACTTCAACCGAGAGTTTGGATACGAAGACTCTCCAACTTTAACCGAGAGTTTGGATACGAAGACTCTCCAACTTCAACCGAGAGTTTGGATACGAAGACTTTCCAACTTCAACCGAGAGTTTGGATCCGAAGACTCTCCAACTTCAACCTTTCACAATAGGTTTTGATTTTCTTATACAACAAGATAAAGATCTTACTTTTCAACTCAATAACTCTAACACAATTTATGGATGGAAAATGAAAGCTTTGTAGAGTTCTTTGTGGATAGGCTTTGGTGGTTTAAAAATTTTAGGCTCAAAGCATCAACCTTGAATGAAGGGGTTCAAGGCTATTTATAACCAAAGTATTGAAAAGAGCTCAAAGGCAACTTTTTAGTCAGCGATCGGTATACCGTCGGTACGAACCGGTATACCGTCGGAATACCGGTCTGGAATTGCAACGACTAGAAATATAGCCGTTGGGATCATTAAATGTTAGAAATCTGACCGTTGGATGTTCAACGTTACTGAATCGGTATACCCTCGGTATAGATTGGTATTCCGTCAGTATGTCAATTTTGTAGACATAAACTTTCTGTGAACAAAATCTGTATACCGTCGGTATAGACCGGTATACCGTCGGTATGCCGATTTTTAACCGAAAATGATCCTGGGCTAATTTCTACCCTAGCTTTCGATTTTGCCATCCATTTCTTGTGTTTACAATTATTTCTAGGACTCATTACAGACTCCAGGTATACTGTAGTAGGTGCAGGCTTCTTCATAGTCTTGAAATAATGATGGCATGGCATGACTTCTTTCCTTGATAGGTTTTGGCTTCTTCTTTGACGTCAGCTGTCCAAAGATATAAGTATAAGTAAAATAATAAGCACGTATCACCAATGGTATAAGTATAAGTAAAAATTCTATAGTGATAGTATGGAGATTAGTGATAATAAAATGCTATACTTAACATATTAACCATATTCAAAAACATGATACAATCATTGGGCCAATAATCTTTCCCTTTTTTTATTATGGCAAATCGGTTAAGTTTAGTATGGATACAATAGATGTATGTATCACTAATATACAAAAGACATAAGCAATATCACTAAAAGCATACTACTTCGATTACTTATAAATACATACTTAAACTTACTTCTCCCTCTTTGGCATGATCAAAAATAGGCTCTCCCGTACTAAGAGATAAAATAAAATCAATCTCAAGCATATAAATCAGAGCATGGAGAAGGAGCTTAGACAATCATGATCAAGATATACTAATTGAAAAACAATGGGAGAAGTGTGTAATGACAAGTTTATAAAGTTACATTGCTAATATAGAACATCAAAATTTTTAAAAGAAGTATGTCAAAACACAATATAGTTGGTAAAACAAATAAAATTAAAAAACAGTCAAAAAATAGTTTTACCAACTTGAAATCCAAGAAAGAAATTCCAAAACATAATATTATATGAATTAAAACTCTAGTTTTGGGAGGAAGTGAAATACCAATCAATCAAGGATTTCAGTCAAAAGCCCATGAGGATTAGATAATTGCAAAGTAAAAAAAATACCAATTGAGATAGTTGGAAGAAATAGTGGAACATTGATCAAAAAGCCATTTCAAAGTCAAAATTGTCCACAAATAAATAGTGGAACAAATAATGAATGATCAGTGAAATAGTGCAATTGATATAAAATAATCTCTTTATTTGCAAAATCTATTTGCTTACCCAAGTTAATGCATTTGAACTCAATTACCTTATCATGCTATGTGAATATCCTTTAGATAAACATGAAGGTAAAGGAGAAAAATACTTGAGAAAGAGACATTCAGTCGACTTGATACTCTCCCTCAAAGTATTACTATAGATAAACAAGAATTTTAGGTAAGTCCTTAATAAGAAAAGCCAAATCAATTAAGCATATAAGGAAAGCCAAACAATGAAAGCACAATAGTCATCAAGATAAGATATGAAAGTTAATATTAACAAGATGACTTATTTAATCCATATAAAAGAGAGAGATAAATAATAAAGACACTTGCATACACTCTCATAAATCCTTCACAAATAAAGATATCATGACCTCAATCAATAGGATATGAAATAGAAGAAAATATGGGTCCATGATGAACTAGGTATACGACTATTATAGGGTATAAATGAATTGAATCAATTAATTTGCTCCCCCTTAAAATATGCGTATAGTTCCAAAGCACTTATAGCATAAAATATATAACTAAAGGATTTGGGGGTAAATCAACTATGGATTTCTTTCCTTTGCTAAATGCATATGAGGCTACAATATCATCAAAAGACGAATAATATTATTTTAGTCAAGAAGAGATATCCAATTAATAGCCGCTAAAGATGAAAAATTAGAAGAATATTCCAATTAAGCACGTATAATCAAAAGATGGCATACATTAATCTATATAGAAGGATCTCATATTTAAATATGATAGACTAATGTATGTTATTCTTTGAGAAAATATCATCATGAAAAAGAATAAAGTCAATTAAGAACAATCATGATGATAGACAGAATATAGCTCAAAAATAAAATAAAAATAAAATTCAAACATCATGTCCATGATTATCTAATTAAGAAAGAATCAATCAATTTATTACTTTACATGGACTAGGTATGTTTCACCATATACGTACCCATGAACGGGTAAAATCTAAACCTTGCTAATGGTAAATAATAAACCATAAAGTTCAAATAGAAAAGGCCCATATGTGGTAATCTATGAGTAGTCAAAGTAGAGTAATAAATTAGTTTGATAATCACATAATAAGATAATATAGGACTACTCAACCATTATGATCTTTTATCATTAAAATAAACAAATTAAATATGATCCAACAAATCTAAAGAAAATCTCAAATCCATATTTATGATAAAATCTCATAAATCAATAAAAAATAGGAAAGAGTCATTCTCATTTAAATGATTGCAAATATAATCAAGAAGAGATGTAAATGATAATACGATGAGATCATGACTCAAAAGTGAAAAAAATTTAAGAGATACTTGCTAATGACTAATAAGGAAGGAGACTTAAAGAAATGAATCACAAATCTTCAAGAGAAACAAGATCTAATCAAGAATTTGTAAAACTAGTTTTAGAGAACAAACATATGTATCTAAAATAGGATACAAATTACATTTAGAAGAATCACAGATCTTGTTTATGTAAACTAGCATATCATATATAGATTGAAACGAAAAACAATAGTTAGAAGAGTGAATGTGAACATAGATTATATAGCTTAACAATATATCATAACTAAGCAAGCTACATAACTAATTAAGATTAATGAGGTAAGTCATTAACAAAATAAAAGTGCTCATTAAATCTTAAGTCACAAACACTAAAAATACTTGCTTAAGCATAGAGTTCACAATTAAGGGCATACATTTTGAATGATCAAAATGATTCATAGACTCTTTACTAAGCAAGGATAAGAGCATAAGATGACAAAAAATGAATTAATCTCTTATCAAGTATAGGCAAAAAGAGATATTCATGAAAACATAATAAAGTAAATCTCTTTGCCAAGTATTGAGATTAACCCAAGATAATAAAATAATAGATCGATCTAGAGAATGCAAAATATTATAGCCATTATGAAATAAGTGTATTCTCTAGAAATGGAAAAATCTCAACACAAAAGCTCAAACCATAGTAGCTAAGACATAAGAAATATGATGTATCAATTACAAGACTCCTTATGTGCTACGAAAACATCATTAGGCAACAATAATTCTAAAGAAGCATAAATTCAAGGAATGAGCAAGAAAAGATCATTAAGATCAAGAAAGCTAAATGCTAAAGATATTAAGAAGTAGATTTTTTAAAGAGCTTTCATAGTGTACCATAGTAAATTAAAAAGATACAAACTAGAAAATGTGCACTAATTAAGGAGATAAATTTAACATGCAAGGTAAAGTACAAACTATGTGATCCTTAATAGAACATCCATAATTAGTCATGAGCAAGATATTAATCAACATTTTCTCACAACGTCCTAACTTAAAGGTATAAAACAAATAAATATCAAAAGTTAGGAATCATTTATATATATGAAACTATAATATATCATGAATAAACATCCATAATGCCAACCAAAAAGTCAAGAAGATATAATCAAAAGAAGACTTTAAGAAGAAGAAGCTAATTGATTCAAGAAGCACAAATTTTGACAAAGGAATCAATAGCTAAAGTATAAGACAAGCACAAGTTTGAAGGTAACAAGTATAATTAAATACTCTTCAAGTCAAAATAAAACTTTAGCTTAACTCATATGCCCACATAAAGATATTTATACAAAAATATATCAGCATAAGAAATACATGATCAACATGTAAATAAAAATTTAATGAATATAGTCATGTATCCTTAATGAATGTTTGAAAAACTATCACAAATTCAAAGCACTTATAAATAATCTTTATTAGGCAAAGACATAATTGATTCATAAGAGGTTTAATCAAAATAAAATATGAGAATCACTAATAAACATATTATATAAGCACAAGGTTAAAAATGGAAGTATAAATGTATACTTGTCAAGTGAGAAGCTTGTGCTAAACACATATGTTCACAAATACTGATTAATGTAAATATGACATATTAAAATAAATCGACAAAAAGTAACTCTCAAAAACTTTAAAGACGGAGAGTTAAAATCATATTAACTCAAATCAAATCCAAGCTCCTATGGACTAGAGTGATATGCATGCTTTATAAATAAAGATTAAAAATAACGAGCATGCATATATAAATGTGTCACACTAATAGAAAATGAGTGATAAACTACATAGTGTGAACTAATCATTTAAGCCGAGTAACTAGTCATGCTAGATAAAAGAATTAATAAGAAAATTAACTAAGCATGCTAGTATTATATCTCACATTGATTTATATAAAAGGCAACTAAAGGATATCAATGTGAGCTGGTAGCAAGACATCAAGAGAAACATGCTAGATTCTATAATATAAATAATTTAAAGAGAATCATTTAGCATGTTACCAAAGAGGCTCTAGTGGCTACGCTTGTGTTGGTAAAATTTCTTAGAAGATGACCTTTGAGCTTTACAACTATCAACACGCTCCTTGGTGCTATGTTCCGATATAAGAAGCTCCACCTACAACATTAGACGAAGACTTTGGTATCCAAATAAACTTAGATCCACATTTGTTAGCTTTAGTGACCCATATACTATTTACTCTAGCATTGGTAGAAAAACTTTTACGAATATGACAAGTTAAGCTCGTGTGTCCAATGCGAGAGCAATAGATGCACCTAATACTAGTGTGTGCACATGTATCGGAATGAGCATGATTATGAACATGTGACATACTAGAATGATGAATATCTCTAGAGTTAGCATGCATGGATTTGGTCTTAAGAATATCATGTTCTAATAGCAAATCATCATACAAACAAGTAAGAGAATCAAATTAGCATTTAATGCATAATTCTTTTTTTCAAATAAAGCAATTCTAGAAATAAAATCATCATTTTGTTTCTTTAAATAGTCAATAGAAGAGTCATGCAAATGATTTAGCTCATGTGTTTGCCTCTTAAGATCTTCTATCGATGAGGAAAGAGATTTGATTTTCAAAATTAAAGCCTCATTCAAACTCTATAAAGAAACACAAGATGAGTTTTGAGAATCAAGTCTAGATAATAAATCAATATTTTTATTTCTCAAAAACTCATTAGATTCTTCTAAACGAATAACCTTTTCTAAAAGTTCTACATTTGTAGAATGAAGGTCATCAAGAATCTCTAAGGATTGGTTAGCCATGGCTTTCCACTTAGAGCATTTCTTGCATTTAGAAGAAACATGATTGTCTATGCTACTAGAAGTAAAACCCTCTTTATCGGAGGAGGAGGAATACAATGCCATAGAAAAAAAATAACAAGAATCTACTCTAAGGATGTTAAGCCTAACAATAGAATCCTTCCTCTGATACCAATTCTAGTAACCCTAGGGTGGGGTAAATAGGGTCAAGCTAACTAATGAAGCACTTAGCACAAGCTAATGGACAATTTAAAAATAAAATGCAAGAAAAGAAGCAACAACAATACCAACACGCGATATCCTGGTATCCTCCCAAGGGGCACTCTAGTCCCGAAACTCTCTCCGGCTTTAATCCACTATTTGAGTAAATAGTTACACACGAGTTTGGATCTGAAGAACTCGCCAACTTCTTACACAAGAGCTTTAGTCTGAAGGGCTCTCCGACTTCAATCGAGAGTTTGGATACGAAGACTCTCCAACTTCAACCGAGAGTTTGGATACGAAGACTCTCCAACTTCAACCGAGAGTTTGGATCCGAAGACTCTCCAACTTCAATCTTTTCACAATAGGTTTTGATCTCCTTATACAACAAGATGAAGATCTTACTTTTTAACTCAATAACTCTAACACAATTTATGGATGGCAAATGAAAGCTTTATAGAGTTGTTTGTGGATAGGCTTTGGTGGTTTAGAAATTTTTAGACTCAAAGCATCAACCTTGAATGAAGGGGTTCAAGGCTATTTATAACCAAAGTATTGAAAAGAGCTCAAAGGCAATTTTTCAGTTAGCGATCGGTATACCGTTGGTACGAACCGGTTATACCGTCGGAATATCGGTCTGGAATTATAACGGCTAAAAATATAGCCGTTGGGATCATTAAATGTTAGAAATCCGACCGTTGGATTTTCAACCTTACTGAATCGGTATACCGTCGGTATAGATCGGTATTCCGTCGGTATGCCGATTTTGTAGACAGAAACTTTCTGTGAACAAAATCGGTATACCGTTGGTATAGACCGGTATACCGTCTGTATGCCAATTTTTATCCGAAAATGATCCTGGGCTAATTTTTACCCTAGCTTTCGATTTTGCCATCCATTTCTTGTGTTTAAAATTATTCCTAAGACTCATTACAGACTCCAGATATACTGTAGCAGGTGCAGGCTTCTTCAGAGTCTTGAAATGATGATGGCATAGTATGGCTTCTTTTTTTGATAGTTGTTGGCTTCTTCCTTGACGTCAGCTGTCCAAAGTCATTCAGTTTGCAAAAACTGAATACCTTTCGACGGCTTCGCCCCCGAACCCCCGACGAGGGGCACTGCCCCCTCGACCCCCGTTCGCTGACCGGATAGTGGAACCCCGAGTGCGTGGCTCCGGAGATGTCGTCGGGTGGTTCAGAGAAATCTTGTGGGATCCGTCGTCTTTGGCCCACCATGATTACTTTATTGCATATGTCCACATTAATCTTGCTTATTGATTTTCTGTATGTACATGTTAGACGAACAAAGCAATATACATGTAGCAAATATGAAAAGATAAAGCATAGTAGGACAATGCTAAGTTTAAGTATAAGAGCTATAGTGATAGTATAAATATTAGTGATATCATAATGTTAAACTTAATTGAATAACCATAATCAAAACATAGTTTTGATTTTGGTAACTCAATTAAATTTAAGATATATTAATAAAAACTAATATCACTAATAAGTAAAATAATAATCACATATCACCAAAGGTATAAGTATAAGTAGAAATGCTATAGTAATAGTATGGAGATTAGTGATAATGAAATGTTATACTTAACATATTAACCATATTAAAAACATGATACAATCATTGGGCCAACATGCAGGACTTTCTGCAGGAGTATGGCTTTTGTCTAGACTCATCCTCTACTTTCGAACGAGTCGTACCTTCTGATCACAGCTGCCCATACTGGGTCGAGGAGCCTATTTAGTTATCTTTTCTTATTCTATTTATCTTAGAGGTTGGATTCTTTTTCATTCAGTTTATTCTAGTACCGGTAGTGGATTTGTCTCTATCCGGTCAACTATTATATTTGACATTCACTTGATTTATGAGTTACCATTTTTCTTACATTATACTGTGGATGAGATATAGTTTTTACCTGAGACAGTCTGTTATTATTTACAATACAGCTTATGTGTATATTCGAGATTTCCATATATTGGAGTATATCGTATATATGCAACTGGCATGCTACATTCCTAGTCCTACGTATTTTGGGACTGGGGCATTACATGTTTTTGTGGTGGCCCATGCAGGTCAAGATAAATTGTTTGGTTACCTTACCGTACCAAGCAAGCCTGCGTATAGGATTAGCAATTTAGGATCTCATCCACATATATGACATTCTATCTCGCTTTCATTTCGAACTCCCAACTGTCTATCTTGATTGCTTCTTGCTTGAATTATTCTTCCGTAAACCCGTATCCCTCTTTCGTGCGTACTAGGTCGTCATGTTCCACCATTCAATCACACTACTCAACTTTTATAAGTTGGGTAGGAAGCCCCACAACCTAACTTCCTTTGACTTTAACCAAGGCCTTAGAAGAAGACAGTAGGACGACTGCATAGGCACGAACACCAGACATGACTTAGATTCTTAAGTAGCTTAAGCTATTTTTATTTTTTTTCCTCATTATCTCGCGTATTTGTAATTGAACTACCTTGACTAATGTTGCTAAAATAGCCTAGTTTTGCGAGCTTACCCTCATCGAGCTTGTTCAGGACATGTTTTATTATGGACGCCCACAGATTCATTGTCTTATCAGAATTGGTGTATTGTGGTCTGATCAACCATAGTACATTTGGTTTGCCTTTCGTACGATTTTACGTGGATTGAGATATGGTTAGCTTAACATATTCGCCTTCTAGGATCTCATCCACGAGTTGTTGACATTTTCGAAATTCCTTACTAAACTCTCTTTCAATTGCTTGACTTGCAACTATCTGAATCTATTCTAACATTGCCCTTATCTTGATGCCAGCAATATGACTTTACACAGCGGACACACCTCTCGCCTGGCCATCACATCTGGTGATGCGATTACCCAGGAGAGACAAGCTTCCCCAATGACTCCAGTGATCCCGCATCAGCTAGAGCAGCAGCAGGATACTATGATCCCATCGACGATACAGCAGGAGGCCCAAGTACCACCAGTCAGCCCCAAAGGGCAGACTACTGCAGTACCCTCAGGAGAGAATGCACCATCACCTTTTCCTCAGCAGTTTTTATCGCAGATCGGACCCCAACTGCCACCACTTTCGATTGATGCGGACCCGACCACCCTGTTCATGTATGCTATGCTACAATCTCAGTAGCAATAAATGGAACTACTGAGGCAGAGTATGATGACCTACTTATCTAGACCTCCACCACCAGTCCCGGTACCAGATCCAATACCAGCTCCACAACCTTATCTGGGCTCCATTACGGACTTCATCGACATGGGCCCTAAGAATTTTAAGGGTACAGAGGGTCCCTTAGAAGTTTTCGCATGGCTTATCAGCACAAAAAAAACTTGAAGACATCCCAGTTGCCAGCACATGATTGGTTGACAGCAATAGACTTACTCTTAGAAGACAATGCTCACCACTGGTGGAAGGCTGAAGAAAGACGACTGGGCACTGGGATCACATGGAAGGAGTTTTATGACCAGATTTTTCCCCATCCATGTTCGAGATGCTTTCTATGACCAGTTCCTTCATCTAAAGTAGAAGAACATGTCGGTAGATGAGTACGATACAGAGTTCAGCCGTTTGAGTAGATTTGGTACGACATTAATCCCGACAGAGCTGAAGAAGGTAAGGAGATTCCATCAGGGGCTCGCACCAGAACTCAAGACTTTCACTACTACATAGTCTCGAGTCTCTCATGCAGCTGTCTTGGAGGAAGCACATACCCAGGAGCTCCTTCGCAAGGAACAACAGACACAGAGACGCCCCACACTGGTAGCTGCACCAGTCAGGGCGACTCAGGGTGGACCCACCAGGGGGCCTATAGGACAGTACCAGCAGAGGCCTACACCCTATCAGAATCTCACCTGCAACTACTGCGGAAAGAAGGGCCACATTCGAGAGGGATGTCGGATTCGTCTTGGCTTATGCTTGAGGTGCAGATCAGAACAACACAGGATTATCGATTGTCCCGAGCCGCCGAGGCAAGGGCAAGCATTTACCATGGCTGTGATAGACCCCTATCCTGAGGTTAGAGATTTGGCAGGTATTATTCTACTTATACAATTATTCTTTTCATGGCTTAGCATTTGAGTAATACATTCATCAGTTTGGTCAGCATGCATGAGCACTATCTTTGGTACCATTAGAAATATCATAGCTATAGTTTAGTAAACTTATAAATAGAAATCTTGGCTTCTTCGTTAGAATTCTTGAATGACGTTCCTTAAAATATGTGACTCCGTCAACAACACTCGTATGCTTTAGATGTGAGGAAATCACCCAATCTCTACGTATATCATTTCGATACCTTACCATGACTTTGATGTTTGAAGCACAACATTAGCCATTTTCTTCCAACAAACTTCACTTACATGAAATAGACGAGCCTCCCTACACGCATGACATACTTGTTCCACAAAACATACCATTATGTGCTTTATTTCAATTACACCACATGTATAACCCGATTTCCTTAGAAAGAACCATAGATATCCATTTTTTGTCCCATTTCGATGTTAACCATACAATATCGAGCTATTCCATCAGACGAACTGAATATCCATGATTTATGCAAGACTAAGAACACCTTGTCATGTAGAATATGGTACCAGTTTAAAATCCTTATATAAAAAAAACTCCTCCATCTTTTCGAAAATCGAGTTACGAATTGACTACCTGCTCTCCCTTCATATTCAGCCCACTATATTTTTATTAAGATTTATTGTCATGTTTTTAGATGAGGTTTATTTTAATTTTGAGGATAAAATTTTTATAAGTTGGGTAGGATGTAATTTCCCAAAATTTTAAAGGATTTTGTTGTTTATTCTATTTGCTTAGATAATTTATTTTGAAATATTTTGTCAATGATTTATAAGTATGGTCATAGTCGTGCTTAATTTGGGTTATGCACATAGACTAGACATTATGGCATAGCTAAGACCGTTGGGCGTCCTGACTAGCGTATTAACTGTACCCCCTTAAGTTATTTGCTGAAATACTCATATCTTTAAGATCTATACTTGTTTATATTTCCCTCTTTTATATTATTTATTATTTAGAAATAATTGGTAATTAAATTTGGTTTAAGAATATTAAGGATTTTAATATTAAATAAGTATATTAAATAAGTGTTTTTTTATATAGTAATAAATATTGGTTACCAATGTATTCCAAGTATTTTAGAAATTTTAAAATATATATTTGTATTTATCTTCAAGATTTATAAGAATTAGACAACAACTATGTAAATAAATGTAGATATTTTCGTATATTATATGTTAAATAGTATATGAAAATACATGGATACATTTTTATTAAATATTATTGAATTTATTTTACTGAGTATTAGATGTGTTTTCTATTTATTAGAATATAGGAAAAACAGAGAAAAAAAAGAAAAAAGAAAAAAACATAGTGCACTGTTCCTACAGGAACAGTACTCATAAAATCCCGATTTGGGAATTTAAGCCACGGGGGATAGCAGCATATGAGATTTAAAATCTCAATCAAATTGATTAGAATTTTATCAAATCCTCTCCCATCCTGAACCTCTGTCATATCACATAACCTAAATCCAAATCCCCCTCCAAATCGATCATAATCACTCACAAATAAAACTCAAAACTCTCGTACATATGTGCGGCACCAATGATAGGCTTTTCGCGAATTCTCCCTCGATACACCTCGCCGACCCAAACTTTCGACCCATATTGGCTTCGTGGCTTGGAAAGATACTTCACCGTGGGTTAGTGTGCCATTTTCTGTCCTTGTTTGGTTGGAGAGATGGTACGTTAATCCAAATAGTGAGGTATTGGACCATGTTATGATCCGATTTGACTTATTACTATTGAGCAGTTTATATTCAGTTTATGTGGCATATTCTTTTTGTATCTTGTTACATCCCTCTGAGGACCTGGTGATCTCTCCAGGTATAGGTGTGAAGGACTTTCCGCAGGAGTATGGCTTTTGTCTAGACTCATCCTCTACATTCGAGTAAGTCGTACCTTCTGATCACAGCTGCCCATATTGGGTCGAGGAGCCTATTTAGTTATCTTTTCTTATTCTGTTTATCTTAGAGGTTGGATTCTTTTTCGTTCAGTTTATTCTAGTACCGGTAGTAGATTTGTCTCCGCCCGGTCAACCATTATATTTTAACATTCACTTGATTTATGAGTTACCATTTTTCTTACATTATACTATGGATGAGATAGAGTTTTTACCTGTGACAGTCTGTTATTATTGTTCATAATACAGCTTATGTGTATATTCGAGATTTCTATATATTGGAGTATATCTCGTATATATGCAACTGGCATGCTACGTTCCTAGTCCTACGTATTTTGGGACTGGGGCGTTACAGATGATCTATAACAACAATATGTACTCCAATCACAACTATCTATGAAGATATAAATAAGAAGAGATAACAGTTTTACTAGAACAACTAGAATCTACAAAATGATCATATGAGACAAGAATGTATCGGAGAAAAAACAATAACAAAAACTAAAACATACTACCAGGCCTAGAACTCTCGGAAGATAACTCACAGTGAAGGAATATCGAGATCCGCCTCAGCTAGCACCATCCTGTAGTCCAATAATGTGGGACATAACAATTCCTAAAATTTATCAACGTATCCAGTCAGGATGGAAACGAGTACATAAACTAACAGCAGTTTCAAATGAATTGACAAATACTATAAGAGACAATTATATAGAATACAAGGTAAAATATCAAGACTAGAAATAAACAGTATATGTAAAACTGGATATCATGTCAGGGTATAAAATACTGGAATATAAGTAGTACAGGAATATCTGATGTATAATGTAAACATAAACAGTGCCTCGAGATATTAGAACGTTATGTGATCGGCTTGGGACAGGATCAGGCTGTTCCATTTGACCGGTTATGAACAAAAAATATATGGAAACAGGATCAGGCCAGCCACAATGGAAAGCTATGAACAATTAGTATCAGGTCAGGCTACACCCTATGTGCAGTGAGGGTGGAGCTATGAACAAGTGAACAAGAGGATACAAGAGGGGTATTGATCACATAACCACTAATAACTTCCCATTCCCGAGTAGTATAATGGATCCGGACATGACACATCATGACACAGGATTCAAAAGAAGGGGGCCATCCTACTCCCAAATTGGTGTCTATACAAGTACAAGAAACAAGGCCGAACAATGCACCCATATACTAGGAAAGTCCAGGAATAATATCTCATGACAGGATCCGACGTATACTAGTCCGTGTATCATCGTATTGGAAATCAAGTAAAACACTACAACTGAATCGGATATGGTAGATATTAAGACAATGAAAACTATCAGAGAATGTACTCGTCTCATTTTAGTTGGAAATCGACGTGCACAACACAAACGTGTCGACACAGAATATGTATGATGCTAAGCTCCACAAGATGTTCCTAAATGACAGCACAGGCGGTTCCACTAAGTTCGAAAAAATCCAAATAGCCTAGTTTGATATATAACAGTCTAGAATCAAGATTTGGCATGGTAATAGAGATGAGGAAATAGGAAACGACTATAATAGTCAGGACTTACGATTGAAGGGAAAGAATAACTATAAATACATATCTATCTACAAATTATTTATAATATTTAGAAACTATAATTTTATTTACAAAATATTATTAGGTAATACTAGAAACCCAAATCGTTAGAGTTTTATGAAAACCATTTATATATATATATATATATATATATATTTATATATATATAGGCTCGATCGAGGTCGTCATGCGCACGATCGCCAAATACACCGCCTGCTCCGGGCAGCGAGTCAACAACAGCAAGAGCGTCATCTACATTCATCACAAAGCTGATAGAACCCGCTCCACTTTGCTAGCCAACATGACCTCTTTCCGCACAGCATACCCTCCCTTCCTCTATCTCGGATGCCCGCTAGTGTACGATAAAGCCAACTCTGGTATATACGACCACCTCGTCGACAAGATCCGCAAACTCATCGCGGGATGGCACAATGCTACCTTATCCCAGGAGGGAAAACGGTCCTCATCAAGCACGTATTATCGTCCATCCTGATGTACAACCTGCTCGTCTGCTCCCCCCCAAGAAGGTGCTCCACTCCCTCGAATGCCTTTTCGCCAAGTTCTTTTAGGGGTATAACGACGGCAAGGACAAATATTACTGGGCCGGCTGGGAATCGATGGCCAAACCCACTGAAGAACGTGGCCTGGGCTTCAGTAGGCTAGCTCACATCGTGCACGCCTGCCATTAAGCTATGGTGGAAGCTTCGCACTGAGACCTCCTTATGGACGAAGTTCATGAGAGCTAGATACTCCAGATTCTCCCATCTTTCGGAGGCGTGCATTAACAACAGATCTTCGGCTTCGTGGCGTCGCATCCTTCAGGGTCGTACCACTGCCGAACCTCTCATCCGTCTCCAGTAGGGTGACGGTCGCTCTCTGGCTTGCCTTGAGCGATGGATAGGATAAGACTTCATTCTTCCAAACGTTTATACTCCTCCGAATTGCGCTATTAGGGATCTATGGGAGGGCAGTTCCGGTTGGAATTGGAGGAAGGTCAGAGACTGGCCAGGCCAGACTGCGGCCACCTGTCTTCGTGCTGCCAACCTGCGGATCACAGACGCGAATGACACTTTGAGATGGTCCCCTAACCCGAATGGGGCTTTCACTTTGGCGTCCGCCAGGCTTGTGGCCAGAGGCAGCGGGGCACAGAACCCGGTTTTTGCCTCCTATTGGTAGGCTTGCATCCCCATCAAATGGTCTATTCTCATCTGGTGCGCCCTCCGCCGGAAGATCCCAACGGATGAAACCATCAGATCCATGGGATACAGCCTCGCCTCGAGATGCCACTGCTACGAGGAGCATTCGACGGAATCTGTCGAGCACATCATTATTTCGGGAGAGTTAGCCGCAGGCCTTTGGTCCAATCTTAACAATAGACTCTCTATGATCCAGCCAACTGGGGAGTCTTCGATCTCCTGGCTATTTGGAGCCGATCCCTCGGCCATCAGATCGTTGCTGCCGTCGGTTTTTGGGCTCTTTGGAAAAACATGAACAAATTCAGATATGAAGGCCGACAATTCCTTCTTTCTCAGTTGTACAGTGAGGTCATCAGACAATGCAACAAAGTTCGGAGACGTTTCCCCCACGTCTCTCACTCATTCTGGGAGGCTTTGGCTTAGGCATCCCTCCTCCTATTTTTTGCTCGCGTATTATACGCTTTTTGCTTTCTGTCCTCTTTCCGCGCTAGCGCGCTTACTTGTATAGGCTTCGGCATTTTGCACCTATTTTCTCAATAAAGTGGTTTGTTCTCTCAATATATATAATATATATATATATTATATATATATATATAAGCTAATAATATGAATTGCAAGTTGTAGGCAATTAAAATATCAAGTTGCACCTCGTTATTCGTACATTAAAACCTATGACACATAAATCGGGATAAGATGATCACAAATAAGATTAACGATCTTGTCATAGCGATCCACATGGTCATCTTGTCAATTTCAGCCATATGAGATCACTGGAATCGACTGATCTCAGTTTCGTTGCACTAATTCTGAAATACGAACATAATAAGAATTAATTATAACTAATAGTGATACATAAAGAAAATATCTACAGATATTATCGAATGATAAAACAAACATCACCAACGTGTCCAGAATGATCAAATTAGCTAGGATAGCCCACCCATATGTCCAATTTGGACATAAGGGCAAAAAAGGTAATTTTAGTTCAAAATGATGTCCGTGTTGGACCCACTTTACACCAAAAAATGTGTCAAAATAAAAGTCCACTAAACCTAACAAATTATATGTTCACGAATCCATAATGACGATACGAGCCCAACGGTATATCCGAAATTGGATTTCGATGAGCCGATCTCAAAATGGTCCATTAACTCCGACTGTGGGGCCCGCCTTGCACCGAAATATGTGCTAGGGCCCACATCCTCTAAATCTAGCAAACTTTATTTTAATTTATGCTATAATGATGCCACGAGTCTACTGGTGGTGTCAGAATTTAAATTTGGAGTCCCGGGTCGAAAATTAGAATTTTACAAGTTGAAAATTACGAATTCAGACGGCCAACTTTGGTGTCAAATTCAACTAATCAAAGAAGCTCACAATGAAACAAAACTTGAGGGACAAGAAGATGGTTATACTAGCTATACAGAGGAACTGGTGGCGCATCAAACGGAGCTGCAATGACGGAGATACGAGTCGACGAAGTTGGCTCCATAAAACTGTCCAAAAATAATAAAATTTAAATGGTCAACTTGACGACCGGTTTTGATCTATCAAACAATCGAATTAACGGCTAATACTTGACGGAAGTGAAGGGGTATATACCGAGATTGTGACGGAGGAAAGCGTTCGTCGATCCGACGGCCGAATTTCTCAGGAAACGTGTACAAAGTCGCTGCCACAAAGCTCAATTTCTAAGTTTAAAACTCGCGCGTCACGATGGGATTCCGTACGAAACGTACGATTAGCCTAGGTTGCTTGTCGGAGATGAAGGTGGCAGCCATGGGGGCTTCGTCGGAGGTTCGCCGTGTCGAGGGGGTAGTCCCGGCGGTGTGCAGCGGCAGTTGGCCGCGATTGGTGGCTGCTACCGTGCTCGTTGCTCGAGCGCGCGACTGCTGCGCTCATGTTGCAACATTCGCTGCTGTGGCCAGGTGGTTCCACTGCTGGAGGGGCCACACAAAGGTGCACATGGTGGCACATGGCCACTGTACGGTACATGGTGGTCGGTCGGGGTTATTGGGGTCGACCATGGATCCATATGGGTGTATTGTGAGGAGAAGAGTGAAGGAAAGGAAGAAAGGAAGGTTGGTGATGGTGATGGTGTGAAGAAGAAGAATAAGAAGAAGAGGAGGAGGAGGAGGAAGGAAGGAGGCTGTCGGCCTAGGTAGGGGGAGTCGACTGAAGGAGGCTAGTGTTGTTCGGCCAACATGGGGGGAGAACTGTGTGTTTAAAGAGAGAGAGAGAGAGAGAGAGAGAGAGGGAGAGCATGGTATTAATTAATTGGGGTGAGTTGGCTGTGGAGTTTTTTAGGGAGAGGAGAGAGAAATGTCTCCACAAAGTAGAGAGAGGAAATAGTAAGGGGATTTTAGGGCTGGCCACATTTTGGGGTGTGTGCGTTTGTGGGTAGGATATGTTGTCATGTGAGAATGGGTGGAGTGGATTAAGGGAGGATAAACCAAAGGCTAGGATTTAGAGGGGCTATATGACGATACACTGCTCCTATCACTACCAAAATGTGACAGGTTAGCAACGTCTCGAAACATCGCTAATCACACTAAATACGTCGTTAAAATAAATTAGCGATATATTTAGCAACATAATTAACAGGTCGCCGAAAACATGGTTGCAGATTAAAAATTTGTCGCTGTTTATTGCAGATAAAAAATTAGCGACGTACTTATGAAACGTCGCTAACACGTCGCGATATAAAAAAAATCAGCGACGTATATAGCGACGCAATAACGTCGCCTGTGATGACATGGCAGTGGTTCAAAATAGCGACGTCAGGTTCAAAATAGTGACGTCACTTTCATATTAGCGACGTCAACGATACCAAAATAGCGACGTCATGATACACGTTGGCGACGTATTTTTTGGTCGCTAAACGTCGTAGAACGTCGCTAAATTTGCAAAAAAAATAAAAAATTAAAATACAGTTTCTAAAATCCTGCACACAAATGTCAATAGTTCCCAAACCACATTTCACACACATACACATATCACACATACACTGTAAATACATCACACACAGAAATAAATGATATCACACATATCACACACATACACTGTAAACACAGATACATATCATAAACATACACAGAACTAAGTACATGTCCAACAAAGTAAATATCATGCAGAGGCAAATATAATGATATGAAACAGAGTCAAATAAACTAAGACAGAGTCAAATAAAAAATAAACTAAGTGTATGCATACCCATAGGGCCAATACATACAAAGATGATAAAAACTATTGGATCACTACTACGGATCCGGAGGAGCGCTACTGCGCA
>JANAVB010032018.1:3242602-3307602 GCA_029216955.1 Iris pallida
TCCCCTCGGTTTTCGGTTTTTGAATTTTCAAAACTTTGAAATTCGGTTTTTAAAAAAAAAAAAAAAATGGGGACAGTGTGCCCACACCACCCTTGGGCCGAGCGCTCGCACCAGTATCACGCTTGATGCGTGACGGTCAACCCCCTCACGTGCTGCGTTACGTTATTTCGAAGTTTTTGAATTTGGTTTTAAAAATTCGAAATGATGACATCGGATCTCGGACCCTCACAATCCGATAAACCCAATATTAGTATTTCCTAATGTTGCTTTAATTTCTTGCTATCCAGGCTTCTTTTGTGTGTTTCAGCCCTGCACCTGTATTGCTCTTCAAGAGCTCACCTTAGTTTTCAATAAAATCGCTTTTCTAAATATATATATATAGATATATATATATATATATAATATATATATATATATATATCTATATATAAGAAAAAATATATATATATATATATATATATATATATATTATATAACTATTTATATATATATCTATATATATATATATATATATATATATATATATATATATAATATGTTTATACATATATATATATATATATATATATATATATATATATATATATATATATATATATATTTTATATTATATATATATATATATATATATATATATATATATATATATAATATAAAATATATATATATATATATATATATATATATATATATATATATTAGGTCATGGAAGTCAGACTAGATCAATTTAGGCTTCCGAGGTCAATCTAGGTCAATTTCGTCAAATCGAGTCAACCTAGGTTAAGTTAACCTATTCTAACTAAATCCTCTTTACCTTATCATATATGGAATACCCTATTACATATTATATTATCCTAGAGTATTACCGATTATCAATATGTATTACCTACCTAGGTAAATAGATAGAAAGATAAATACATAAATAGACAATTAGATATATAGATAGATAGATAGATTGATAGATAGATATATAGAAGGAAGGAAAATAGGTTAATAGATAGATAAATAGATAGGTAGGAAAATAGGTAAATAGATATATAGGTAATCCTACTTGCCTACTATCTACTGCCATAACCTCTCCTATTCCTGCTATTCAATTACGTTCCTCACTGCCCTGTTCTAAACTTGTCCCCTCCTCAATATGAATAACTGACTTTATAATGCCTAACCTCCTTCCTATATAGAGACTGATACCAATTTCCTATATAACTGACATAGCCTGACTCCCCCTTCATGAGACTGATACAAATATCCATTATCAGTCCCACTACCCCCATCTATCCTATAGATACTGATACAATATGTGAATAGAGGACTGATTGCCTATTCTCCCCTTCCTACTGATGACTGATACAAATATATGGCTCCCTACATATGTATACTGCTGATGAAGAAAGCTGAACTCGGTCCTATCTCTCTCTATCACCTGTGCCAGCACAATTAAAGGGAACTCCCACCTTCATATCCTCTGCTACATGGCTCTGTTACAAAGGCAATGTTGCCTACTACTACAAAGCCTAACCTGAGCCTCTCAAGATATCATGACTGATACATATAAACCATATAACTGATACCCTTAAGTTTCAGTCCATGATCATCCTCTATATACTCCACTCTATAGGCAACACACAAACATTCTCAATCTTTGATTCGAATTTACAACATGAAAATTTGCCAACTTAATGGTTCTATATGCAATTTCGCCAACTTATTGTATACATTCTGATATCCATATTAAAATAAGACAAAGTGTAAGTGTGTGTGGATGCGTGTGTATACTCACGCTTTCTTTCATGGGTTCATCCTGTTCAACATGTTAGACAACATTAGTAATCCGCTACTGTAAATTACAAACACAGCCTCCAAAAGTGGACTAAAACTTATATGGCTATAGGGTAGATGCATTCCTATCTATACTGATGCTATATGGTATATATATATAGTTGATACATGAAAAAAAAAATATAGTTGATACATGATATTCCTCCCCTTTCCCTTTCACTAATATTGATACTTATATGAACTCCCCCTTCATTGATACATCCTCAAACCCTTTCCTATCATGACTGATACATATGGGCCTTTCAACCTCCCTCCTACATAGCTGATATAATTGAAGACAAGGACTGATATAATGTCCAGATAAGGACTGAAACAAAAGCAAACAAGAACTAAACATGGACTGAAATACTAAGGATATACATAATTGAACTTCCCATTCTTCTCACCTTAACTAATATCAAAAGACTACAGGATTAATAAAATTACTAATAGAGACTGATACACTATCAATAACTGATACTAATATCAGTCTTCTGACTGATGCACTACCCCCCTTTCTTACTCAGTTAGCCATTAAGATATGAATCATGGGCTCCCTCTTCACATACAGATAAATAAACATACACACACATTACTAACGTATCCGTTCTTATTTCCCTCATTTGATACATACCTATAGCTATAAACTGATACATACCTATATGACTGATACCATTTCTCCCTAGTAACTCTGTGGTCGACAGTAGGTACTATCCTCTGTACATAGGTAATGACAGCACCCTTCTAATATTGTCGCTCTTAAAATTATCTTGTGCACATATGTGCACAGGAAACCCATGTACTTCAGTGCCTATGGGTTGATGCAAGCCTCTCCTGATCTGGACTGCCACTTCTTCTCTTCACTAGCCTGTAGCAGCAGGGCATAATGGCCTCCTACTGGTCTGTGTAGGGACCAAACTCCTGCCTGCTGCTACTGCCATTAGTTAATGCTAAAGCTACTGCTATATAATCCTAATAACCTTAGCCTCATTTGATATCAGTCACTACTCTACATTTTTCCCCTTCCTAACTGGTTTTGCTCACCACTTCTATTTGTTCCACTCCTGCCCATGACTGAATATCAATCTCATGGTGCCAAATCCTATCTACATTCGCGTATCTATACACTAACTTACTCTTCTCTATTTGGTACTGGCATCTATACTCTAGTCTCTCCTCGATGCACATACATAATCACACCCTTTGAGCCATCACAATCCCTGTGCAGTCGGTTATCCCTCTGCATGTGCACATCAGTGCACATGTTGCACTTCTTGTGCAGTGGCTAAGCCCCTAACACTAGTACAATCTCCTGCTTCATGCACACTTCACACATTCATACACTATCATTCTCAAATTCTTACACACAACACAAGTATATATCTGTCCTATCTTCCCTCACATACTCACCTCTCACTCTCCTTGTGCATACACACACATACATACATGCTCACTCTTCATTCTCTTAATTCCTACACCCTGCTGTTTATAGCTATTATTGTCACACAGACACACACCACTAACCATATGTATTCACATATTATCTAAGTACACACACATCTATCCCAATTCAATCAACTATCAGTCCACACATTACAAATCTCAGTCCCCCTCTCTAGTGCTGTCAGTCCACATTCACTCTAGCTCTACTGAACACACACACACACATAATTTAGTCCAAAACAGTCAACCTATTAAGCTCTAAAATAGCCCACATGTCCCTAGGCTATGCAAAACCCTGTATTACTCTCATAAATCACCAATAATTATACAAATGATAATCCAAATTAATATACATCTATAAACAAGTGTTAAAACTAAATTTAAACCATTGGGTGTTCTCTTGGTCGTTTCGTCAAACACTTGGTGTGCGTATCGGGATCCAATGAGATACATCCACGATACACACCCCGAATGGATCCAAACTTGACCATAAGCATATCCATATGTTCTAAATCATTGGTAGGTCTTAACAAACCTATTCGCAAGTCCTAGAAATATTATTCTCGGATTTTCACCAAAATTGGTCAAAATACAAAGGAGGAAGCCCTCAAATGCAAGGAAAAGAGTCAAAACACCTCACCATTGGCAAACCTAATGTATAAGGGTTTCTATTTGATACATCTACACTATTTACTATGAATTAAAAGGTTTAGAATGTATTGTACCTATTAAAAGATGAATTTCCAACGAAAAAGTCTCAAGATCTAGAAGTCTTCAAGCTCCAAGTGTTCCAATCCGTCCAAACTTGCTTCTAGAGCCCTCTACTCTCCATGGGGAAGAGAATGGAACGAATTTGGATCAATTTGGAGAAAATTTGGTGGAAGGAACATTTTAGGGGAAAGCTTCTAATTAGGGTTAGGGTTTTGAATGAAAGGAGGATGAAGTGAGGCTATATATTGAAAGTGGGCTGCCAATTATTAATTTAGGGTCATAGCTAATGAGAAATGTCCACCAAGCCCTCCTCTTTAGTCATGACAAGATTAGGAAAAGGCCTTTCTTCCTAATTAGGTATTTAGTCAAACTTCATAATTAATCCTTCTAATCTAATAAAGACTAACTAAAATCCAATTAGGTTAGTCTTAATCATTTAATTAGGTGGTCATGTCAAGTTAGTTTAGGTCCTCTAGGGTCACTAACAACTATTCTAACTAAAGGCTAACCACTAACCATATTCAATAGATAGTATATGCACTATACTAAATATTATAAACAATTAAACCAAAAATATGATTACTAGTTTTGTAAAATAAATTTATTACATAAAATATAATTTGTATTTACAATAATACACACGAAATAGGAAAAAGTCAAAAATACCCCTCTCCAAAAAAGTGGTGGTGACAGCATGTGCGTGATTTAGGACAGTGTACACCCTGACTCATTCCTGCGCATGAGATGCGCCTGAATCATTAGTAGGAGATTAGTTGTGAGATAGGCCTACTTCACGCACGCAGTCAAACTGAGCGCATGGGCTGGTCATCACAATATTTGCCACCTGGCTTGGTCCATGTGCATAAGCTGAACCCAAGTGGCAGGAGGACTTTGAGACTTGACTTATTCTGGACGTAGAAGTGCCCGAGTCAGTTTGATACAGCTTTATAAACCCCCTAATCCTTGCTAAATACTTTTTGTATTTTAATGTTTATTTCTCGATTTGGATTTCTACTTGATACATTTTGATATCTTTTAGAAGAATAAATTTATATAAATATATAATTCAGTTGTATATAATTGACCTCTGGGATTTACTTTATCTTTTACTAGAACAATCCATGGATATATGTGTTTAGTTGTTATTGAATAAATTAGGTGTTAGTATACTAAACATGTTTAAATAAAGATATTTTGTATAAAAAATAAAACAAAGCTATATATATATATATACTAAAAATATATTAAATATTTATTTAGATAAATTCTAGAGATATTGTATTTTATATTTCTATAATTTTCTTGCTTTTAATACATATATTTTAAAAAGGGTTTGATTTAGAATATAGTAAATAAATTTAAAAAGAAAAATAAATAAATAAATAAAAATCCCTCATTACTGTTCCCTTACGGGAACAGTAACTTCCCAGGCCCAATTTCTCGCGATTCATAAACCTGACCACAATGGTTCATATGAGTATATAAACTCTAGAAGGAGGAACATCAAAACACCCCCACAAACCCTAAACCTGATATGCTACTGCCGTCCCCCCACCTCCGGCGACTCCCTGCGATGGCCTGCCCCACGTGCCGCCACCCGGAACAGCCGTGGTCGTGCACACACAGAGTAGACCCTTGTTGTCGTCGCGAAACAAAAACACCCAGTTATGCCTATTCATTGTAGTTTTTCTTCGCCAATACAAGATCGTTTTCGACTCCATAAACTCCAATGAATAGTCCTTATAATCGACTAGAAACCCTGCTAATTGGTTCATATTGAACTGATGGAGATTCGATGAGAAATTGAATAAAAAATAGGACCAAAAGACGTTTATTTTTTAAAAACAGAACAGATAGAAATCGCCTAGGATATTGTTTTGGAAGGCGATTCCTTGCCTAACCATCACCAGTTTTGAAAATCCTTTTGAACAAATTTATGGACAACCTATACATGATGGAAACCCCTCTTTTATATTTATTTTTCATCTATTAAATTCCCGTTAAATCAGTTTCAAAGTTAAAAAAAACTAGTTTTCGAAATATAAAAATTCGATAATTTTTTGATACAGCGTGCGCTCCGACAAACTGGACGACGTGGTTGCAACCCATGAGCATCAAAAGATGCGTATGGATGTTGTTGACGTGTGGGATTCGACGAAACTCAATTTGGTTGTACGTGCGCGACGAAATCGAGGCATATCCGTCGAGATATCCCATATTCGCCTCTTTGCAAACTAGTCCATAACCTCGTACATGTTCGTTATGTCGAGACAAAACTTGTGCCAACAGGACCATATCATTTTTTTGGTCCTGTATGCCAAGTTGGTCCGATTCTGAGAAGGCCGTCCGGAATACTATTTTAGCAAGCCCACGACCTGATCCAACGGATGAATTTGTACACGACCCCCCCCCCCGGAATTCAGTTTTGGATATACAGTTGGGTTCGTATCGCCAAACCAGACCCATAGACATATAGTTTGATGACTTTAGAGACCGTAGATACTGATACACTTTTCGATGCAAAGCGGGTCCAACAGTGGATATCGTTTTGACCCAAAATTTCTATTTTGCCCCTTTGTCCAGAATAGGACTTTTGGAAAGGCATTTATAGATAGTTATTTTATGCCAAATACGTTTGTGATGTTTATTTCAGCATCTGAGGACATTTTTGGCATTTGGCTTTCCTTGCTTCACTAGACCTTTATCCACAGCTTAGGACACTAGGCGAGTACAGTTCATGTCTTATTTCCAGTATTATTAATTACTATAATTGCATGACTAGTAATACATATTTGATTCTTGACACGTTCAGCACACAGGTTAGTGTCATATAGATTTTAGTCATAATACCATATTTTATTTTATCGTGTTTTGTGATTTATTGTCATGACTAATCCATGTGTACTAATCGGGTGGGAAAGTACGTACTAAGTAGATATGTGATAAATCCCATAGACAATATTTTATTTCATGCAATATAGACCATGTAGACCGTGTTTTATTTTATGCAATATAGACCGTGTAGATCATATTTTATTTTATGCAATGTAGTCCGTGCAGACCGTGTTTTATTTCATGTAATGTAGAACGTAGAGACCTACGGTGTAGTGGACCAGCCTGATCACATATTGAACAATGTACTTCAAATCACGTAGTTGGTTAAGTATCCTTATTCCATGATTCACTTGTCTTTATAGTTCAAGATTAACTGTTTCACTATATTTTTCGTGCCATGTTTTATAGTTTATTTCTTTCATCATGTATGTCATGACTTTTTACTGTTTTTATAGTCGTTATCATATATTTGGAACTGCATACTTGGATTGTACTCGTTCTATTTTTGACCAAAAACCAATATTTTTTAGGTTAGTCGCGACTACTCTTAACATTGGGGAGACACGGGTGTACTTGCAGGCCAAAACCTAGAGATTAGTTAAATAGATGTGTTGTAGACATTTTCAATATCTGTAAGAATATTGTACTTTCTTTAAATGTAAAGCTTGTGAAATTGTAAATCATCTAGTTATTGTGAATGAACAAAAAATTATTTTGTGATTTGAGCATCATGGCCTTGACAGCATTCTACCGCCGATACTGCTGCGTAGGCTGGCTTGGACACGCACTCGTATCCCGAAAAATGGGTGCATATCGTAACAAGTTTTTATGGTGGCCCATGTAGGTCAATTTTCACAAAATTGTGCAAACTCGTGATAGTACTTAAGTTAGTCATTTTGTTGCGAGCCTACGACTAGAAAATGCTCATTCACAATTAGGATTAGATTGATTTAGAAGGATGACTAGGAATATGAGTCCCTTATTCAACTTGACTGTTGGGTAGTTGAGGATTGTTAAATAGGCCAAGCAATATATGTAAGGATTTACTAAATTTAGATAACTTGAGAGATTTTCATGGATACACTGTTACATTTTGATATGATGATAGGATACAATGCGAGTAGACTATTCATTCTATAACTTAGGCCTTCCTAGAATTCAACTTCTAACCTTGATAATTTATTCAAATGATCTTTTCTACCCTCTCTAGATATTATCACCGTTACTCGAAGCAATTAGTATTTCTCATTGGCCATAAATAACTGTTTTTTCCTAAGAGTCTATATTTTATTTCCATCCATTGGGTTGAGCCTAACATGAACCATTATCCATATATCTACTCCAAGTTAGCTTGGTTGAAATTCAATATATATATATATATATATATATATATATATATATATATAAATATATATATATATAAATATAATCAAAGGAACTTTATTAATGTATCAGGCGCAAAATGCCGAAGCCTATACAAGTATACGCGACAAGCACGAAAAGACTGCAGAAACAAAAAAAGGCCAGTAGAAACAAAAAAAAGCTAGCTGGACCAGAGCCTAGGTTAGGTCAGCGCCTTCCAGAAGCGGTCTGAAGAGTGTGTGCTGCTAATTTTTAGGATTTGTCGGAGGACTTCCCTGATCAGCTGTATGGGGTTGTATTGGCGTCCTTCGTACCTATATTTGTTCTGGTTCTTCCAGAGGACCCAAATTTCGGCGGCTGCGATGATCTGATGCCTGTGAGAGGTACCCCAACTGGTGAGTAGATTGTTGAAGCCCCCGGCCCGGTGAACCTGGCCGCATCTGATAGAGAGGTTGGTCCAGAACTGAGTGGTGAGGTTCTCGGTGAGCAGGATGTGTTCTGTAGTTTCTGAATGGTGCTCAGTGCAGCAATGGCATCTCGAAGCAAGGCTGAAGCCGATGGAGGTGAGGGAGTCGTCGGTTGGTAGCTTTCTGCGGTAGGCTCTCCAGATGAGAATTGACCATTTGTTGGGGATACAGGAGTTCCAAAGAGGAGCGATCAACGGGGATGGCACACCGGTGCCTCTCACCACGATCCTAGCAGTTGCCATCGTAAAAGTGCCACCGGACCACAGAGCGTCAGGAATCTCATTGAGCTGGATATCAGCGGCGGCAAGGTCGGCCGTCGCCTCCTGCCCCAGCCAATCCCTGACCCGGTCCCAAAGCCATAGTTGTCGTCCCATAAATTACGGATCGTGCAATTTGGTGGGGCGGTCGGGGATAGCTGGAGGGCGATATTGTCGAGCCAATGTTCGTGACACAGCTACGAGCTGCCGTTACCAAGATGCAGGCGGATTAAGGGTTCCGTGAGGTGTCGGCCCTAGAGGATACGGCGCTAGGATGCGAAGGAGTGATTGTTGGTGACGGCTGCCGTGGGGTGAGAATGCCGAAAGTATCTAGCCTTCATGAACCTAGTCCAGATGGAGTTATCCGAACGGAGCTTCCACCATAACTTCATGGAACAGGCGTCAATGATTTGCGCTAATCTGGTAAAGCCAAGTCCGCCCGCCTCGGTTGGTTTGGCCATCGTATCCCAGCTGGCCCAGTGGTGCTTATCTTTGCCGTCGAGATGTCCCCAGAAGAAGTTGGCGAAGAGTGACTCTAATGAGGATAAAACCTTCTTAGAGGGAGCACACGGCCAGGGTGTAGATGGGGATGGAGGAAAGGATGTACTTGATGAGAATCATCTTTCCGCCCGGGGAGAGGGTCGCATTGTGCCATCCCTCGATTTTTTTGATTTTGTTCACTAGGCCTGCGAAGATTCCCGAATTAGATTTACCATACACCAGCGGGCACCCCAGATAGGAGAACGGCGGGTAAGCGATGGAGAAGGAGGTCAGGTTGGCGAGAGTTGCCGAGTGGTTCCTGTCGGCTTTGTGGTGGGTGTAGATGACACTTTTGTCTGTGTTAATCCGTTGTCCGGAGCATCTGGTGTATTTCTTCAGCGTTCTGCTGACCACCTCCACCGATCCGATGTCATCGGATAAAAAGATGAGGATGTCATCGGCGTATGCCAGTTGAGTGATTAAAGGGCAGCCAGTGGTGGTATGAAAGTGGTGGAATTTGGGGGTGTTAGCCATGCTATTTATATTTCTGCTGAGCGCTTCGACCGCGGTAATAAAGATGGTGGATGATAGTGGGTCGCCCTGTCTGACCCCTCGGCTGGATTTGAAGAAACCGTCGGCTTGTCCGTTGATGACAGTAGAGAACCAAGAGTTGCTTATGGATCTAAAGATGATGTCAATCCAACTCTCAGAGAACCCGAAGGCCCTGAACACCCAAATCATGAATTGCCAGTCCAGACGATTATAGGCTTTTCTATGTCGAGTTTTATGGCGACGTTCCCTCCTGGCCAGGAATTTCATGCAAGTTATCATTTCCTGGGCGAGTAGGATGTTATCGGTGATGTTTTGCCCGGGGACGAAACCGTTTTGCTCTTCAGAGATGATCTTGGGGAGAAGCGTGGACATGCAGTTCGCGATGATCTTGGAGATAACTTTATTGGTGAAAGTCCATAAGCTAATAGGTCTGAAGTCTTTGAAGGTCTCCGGATTGTCCTTTTTCTGGGATGAGGATAAGGTTGGCACATGATATAGATTTGGGGTAGCTCGCTCCTTGGAAGAATGCAACCGCGACCTCATAAAAGTCAGATTCGATGATATCCCAACAAGATCAGAAGAAGACACCGGAGAAGCCGTTAGGTCTGGGAGCGCTGTGTTCGTCAAGGGCCCAGACTGCAGACTTGACTTACTCCGCGGAGGGGGGAGGTCAAGAGCTGCACGTTCTCGCGCGCGTTGATCAGGTGGAGGATAGAAGCCAAGAATTCCTCATCCTTAATGACGTCATCTTTGGAGTATAGTTTGGTGTAGAAGTTAGCGGTTGCCACCTGGATGTTCCGCTGGTCTTTGAGTAAGATGTCGTTGTCGTCGGAGATTTGGTGCAGATTAAGCTGATGACGGCGGCCTTTATCGCAAGCGTAGAAGAAACCGAAATTTCTGTCACCCTTGGCATCCTAGGTAAATCTGGCTTTCTGCTTCCAGAATTCCGTCTCAACCTTCAGTCGGGACTTGAGGAGTGCTTTGGTAAGGTTTAGTGCGGTGCGGGCCTCTGGAGATCTGTATGAGGCGTACAAGATCTCAGCGAGAGTGACATCATCCTCTGTCGTCTTTATCACTTGGAAAATGTTCCCAAATGCCAGTTTTCTCCACGTCGAGAGAGAACCCCTGGTAGCTATAAGTTTGGCTGCCACTCGAATGAGGGGGTTGGGGTTACTCGTCGAGCTCCAGGCGGACGCCACGATGTTTCGGAATTGCGGATGATAGCTCCAGAAGTCCAGGAAATGAAAAGGTTTCTTGATGATGCTGGAGTTCCTGCTGATCTCGATTAGGAGCAGGCCGTGGTCTGATTCGGTGGTGTTAAGGTGAGAGAGGTTAGAGATGAGATCCATGTCAGACCTGTCACGACCCGCACCCGCTTTTCGGATACGGGACGTGTCTAAGCCAGCCTACGTCACAGAGTCGGCGGTAGAACGCTGTCTCAGCCAAGATGCTCAAAATCACAAAATATAACATTTATTGCTCCTTCACATTATTAAATCAAATCTACAACTATTACAAGATTTACATTTAAAGAAAAGTACAAAGTTCTTAAAAGTAATGAAAATGATATCTCACCTATCTAATTTCTAGGTTTTGGTCTGCAAGTACACCCGTATCTCCCAATGCTAAGTGAAGCCACAGCTAACCTGAAAATATTGGTTTCCAGTCAGGAATGGAACAAGCACACAAACCGACGACAATATGAAAACACAATAGAATTCACAAGACATGAAAATATCATATGTGAAATGAAACTAGAAGGTAACTGATATCATGGCATGTCTAAAAAGCTCTACAATACGATGTATCCACTAAACAAGCATGTAAATGGGTGACATGACAATCAAGGAAAAATAAGTAAAAGACAACTATCTATGTGTTTTGAAATATCTGGTTCGACATGTGAACGGCTAAGGGGTAAATCCGGCACCCTGCACGTTTCGTGTGCAGCTGCTATTCTCCATAAAAGACATGGAGGATGCGTAAGCGGTAGTCCACATGTCTACTAAGATATTTTCCCTCCTGACTAGTACTTCATGGACTCAAACAAGTTACGAAACACGAAAATACGACAATCACGAAATAAAGTGTGTAGAGATCCATGACACTAATCCGTGTAACAATGTGTCAACAAGCAAGAGGGCATATGTATAAACATGAAATAGAAAGACTACTATGAATCGAAAGCAATTAGAAAGTGCACTTGTCTGAGGTCCTTTGCTGGTGAAACCTATAATCTTGTTGGGTCCAGGATGGTCCATTTGGCTAGGGCAGATATGAAGAAGTCCACAGTTGCCAAAAGAAATAGGGATACCATTAGCTATGGTCAAGAATAATCTGATAATCTAAAGGAGATTTCTAACTTAGGGAAAGGTATTTATTTAATTAGAAAAATTATATCTATTTATTTTGAGAAATACTTATACAGTCTTTTATTTTATTTGAAATATAAGAGAATACTTATTAAAATATTAAATAGAAATGCTTAATAAATTTAGAAAATTTTAACAAGGGTGTATATATAATAATCAAGATTCAAGGCCTTAGTCAAGCCCAATAATCTAAAACTATATTGGTTACAAGTATAAGTTCTAGGAAAATTATTTAATATTTACAGTTAATAAAATAGTACATATAATTAATACAAAAATATTATACTAATTATAATACTACCCATGTATACATACTAATACATACCCTCTCATTATCAGTGATACAATGGCAGTAATAAAATAATTAGGATCATAAAGGCAAAATGAAGTACCATCATAAGTGCTGTACAGGACAGCTCATATATTGTCGGTTGTTCTCAGAAGAAGGTATAAATACACAGAAAGAAAGAAAAGAGAGAGTCTCTCAATTTCCCAAAATGAAGAATGAAGAAGGAGAAGGGGAGAGAGGGCTTTAACTCTGCTGAGCTGGAGGCGGCGGGTCGGTGGACTGCAGTCGCTTGTCGGGAATCGGACGCGGCGGCCACGGCGATCAACACAGGAGGGCGCTTGCTCGGTGTTCTTTACCGCAGAGGAAAGAAACTCAAGGATCGCCCTCTGTCAACGGCTCACGGGAGTCGGCGCACGGCTCATTGGGTCTCGCGGTTCGGTGACGGGAGGAATAGGGTGGCACCAACCGGCGGCGCGGAGGCGACACCTCCTGGCGGCGTGAAGTCTCCAGCGAGGGCGACCACGGTTCGACAGAGCACCTGACTTGAGGGACGGCGGCGTGGAGGGTCTTCCACCGTGGTTCCTTGGCCACGACACAAAAGTGCGGGAAGTTCACAGCGGAGTGCGGACGTACGGGAGACCAAGCTCGGCGGGGACGGCTTGGAACCACCCGTGGGACACAAGTGCTGGAGGAGCGTCGGCCAAGTGCTGTGCTGGTTCAAAACTGGCCGGATCGGCCGCGGAGAACCATATGATGGGTTCGGACAATGGCGGCAGGGAGCATCTGGAAGGAAGTAGCGGCCCGGGGTTCTCGAGCGCGACGGCCTTCGACGCAGCGGGTCATCGGCGGTGCTCCGGAGAGAAGCTGCTACACGAGAGCCGCAGCCAGGGCGGACGCGGGCCTGGGCAAAGAGAGTTGGCCACGGCTCCAACGAGTACGGCAGAGCATGGAGTCCCGGGCGACCGAAGAAGAGCGCGGCGCTCGGGCAGTGCACCGACAGCGAGGTGAGTGGTGGTATTTGATGGTATTTCGGTTATGGTTGTTGGGACGCCCGTGTCGGCCTGTCGACACGGACACCGAAATAGGATTGTAATGGTGGAATAAGACAGGTAGACACGGACACACGGGTCCGGACACGTTGATTTCTGTGGTGGTGGTTGTCATTGTTGTATGTGTCGATGGTGGTGACTGATGGTGGAGATAGAGGATGGCTATGGAAGTGTCGATGGTGATGATGGTCCAGGAAGCGGGGTGATGGAGGGGCTCGCGAGAGCGATGGTCAGCGGAGGTGGGTGACTCGTGTGATCGACAATGCCGGGGTGGCGCAGGTCTCGGCGACGTACGATCCGTCCACGGAGGCTCGGTTCTGCGATGAGGAGGATGATGGCGAGGCTGGCAAGATATCAAGGTTGGAAATAGGCAGAAAGAGTTTGGTTTATGCATATAATCATTGGGATGAAATCTATTGGATTAGGTTGAGGCTTGATTTGGATTTGTTCAAATCAGAGTATGATTGTGGCGAGTACTATGAAGAGTGATCGTTTGGGCCAAATTTAAATAACTAACTGATTATCCTTTAAAACACCAATACTATAAATTATATAGATTCTAACTTCAATGTCGTATCATAATTTAAATCTAATAAATACTTAAGATTTAATTTAATCAAATTTAAATATACTATTTGATAACCATGATAGTTCAAATTATTGTTTAGTATTATCAACTAATTTAAAAGTAGTGCTTTATAATTCTAAACCTAAACTTGATAAATAAAGTCTCAACAATCAGCTCAAATACATAATTCAAATAATATTTCAAACTATTTTTAGGCAGCTCTTAATGTCACCATGAGATGCCATAAATATTTAAAACCATATTTTATATTATTAAAATAATTTGAAGCATATTCGATACTTTATCAAGATAGTTTAAATAAATTCGAATATAATCAAATAACTGATTAATACCATATTTATGACCCTTAAAATAATTTTGAAACTAATCCTTTGCAATCCAAAATTACTGATCAATATCGATTGTATTTCAAATAATAAAATTCAAGAATAGCTATAAAAACTTAAATAGTATTTTTTTTTGAATTATGATTTTAAACTAGTTGCTATTTGAAATACAAAAATAATAACAAAATAACGTCTATACATTTCAAAAGGAAGTTATTCCGAAACACGAAAGTAACGAAAAGAATAAAATTTTGAAAATCCGGGGAGGGGGGTTACAGGACCAACGGTTGTTGACCATGGCTCGATCC
The DNA here is from genome assembly GCA_029216955.1 of Iris pallida. Taxonomy (NCBI): domain Eukaryota; kingdom Viridiplantae; phylum Streptophyta; class Magnoliopsida; order Asparagales; family Iridaceae; genus Iris; species Iris pallida. The sequence continues at coordinate 3,257,464 of JANAVB010032018.1, forward strand.
AGACGGGAGTATTGTCTTCGGGTGCCTTCCTGCATGTTACATCAGGTGAAAGCGTTACCGGAGAAAGGAAGGGGGTACAAGTGGGTGTTGAAGATAAAGGTGTTGAAGTCGTTCATGGCCGACTGGGGGGAGGGCGGTCCCCAGACTTCTCCTCTCTGTGTGAGATCGTATTAAAGTCGCCAAGACAGAGCCATGGGAGGTTGCTGTGGTTGATGTGGGTGTCGGTCAGGGTGTCCCAGAGCATCTTGCGTTTGGTGACATCACAGCTGCCATGCACAGCGGAGAGAAGGGAACGGGATATGAGAGAGGGGTGCTCTACCCAGTAGGATAGCGCCTATTTTGAGTCATGTACGATATCGAATTTGCATTCGATGATGAAGAGGATCCAGATGTCATGGCACCCGGCGACAGCAGACGGGAAGCCGAGTTGAAGCTGGATGGATTTGAGTTTTCTTTGAGGGATTTTGGGTTCGATGATAACTAATATGTCGACCCGGTGGATTTTCTTGAGGCTGGTTATTCTACTCAAGGTGGGTTTATTGGCCAGCCTTCTAACATTCTACGAGAGGATGTTAAGCATTGGGGTGGTTGCGGGGGGGGGGGGGGGGGGGGTTGAGTGTTGAGCTTTGTGGCTGAGCTTGTGGTCATGGCCGTGGGCTCTTGGTTGTGTTTTTTTCTTGTTGTGGGAAAATTTGGGAGCTCTCGGGGTCACAGTTGTGGTGTCCTCCGCCGCTTCGTACGTGTCTTGGGTGCTGATAACAGGGGGGACAACCTCTTTCTCAATGTCAGCCAACGCGCAGAGGAGATTGCTGAGGTCCAGGAAGCCTGCTTCCTTTGGCTTACTGAAGCCTGTCCACGAGAACGATGCCAAGGGAGGCCAGGTTATTCTCGAGGTTACTTTCGAAGATGAGAGGAGGGGTCTCAGTGGCGAAAAGGGCAAGGTGGATGATCAAAGCCAGCCGATTCACCTCCTCGCTGACCGGAGAAACCATGTTTATCGGGTGCTCGATGGCGCGCTTCTCGTGCGCATCGGAAGGGGTCTTGCCAGGAGGGGGTCTCTCCCTGTCGACGTCAGGAGAAGGGAAAGAGGGAAGGATGTTGAACTTGTTGTAGAGGAGGATAGCCGGGGGTTCGGAGGGGGCGAAAGATTTAGCCTAGGGAAGTAGCGGGGGCTGGGTGAGCCGTCGCTGTCATCAAAGTGGGAGTGAGAGTTGGGGAGGGGGAGAATAGGTTCAGAGGAAATGATTTGGGTCATCTTCGGGGATTACGGCTTACGGGAGGCTTTTTTCTTCAGCTCCAGGTTGGCCCTGAAATAAATCTTAGTGAGATGTCCTCGGGTCTGATAGTATTTACAGAAAATAATGTTATTGTTGTACACCATCGTTTGAGAGTGTGACAGTCCTCCGAGTTTGATTTGAATGAGGGTGGGAGGGTCTGATGACAGGTCGAGCTCCACACAAATCTTTGCGTAGTTGCCTTTGTAGAGATTGCGGGTTTCTTCAGCAATTGCCACCAGGGTTCCGAAGAAGTGGCGATTCTCTTAAGAGCTGCGGGGGCGAAACAGACAAGGGGGAGGTTTGGGAGGGTGATCCATGCCGAGATTATCGTCGAGTCAACTTTGGGGTTAAATCTGGGGGACCATTTGGCGATCTTGACACTATGAGTGCCAATGCTGGTGGTGCTTTTGGCCCAGACTAAGGAGTAGTCAGAGTCGAAGTATAGGTAGAGTAGCATGTGTTTGGGGTCCAGCGGGACGACCATGTACGCGGATGCGAGACCCCAGCCAATAATAGCTTCTTGAGCGTAGGTGAGCTTAGGGCACCCGGACGTGAACTTCAACACGAACGACTTCGCAAAGTTGGCCGATAGGGAGGATATCTCTTCGGCAAAGAACGGGACGCGGATGGGTTGGCAGTTAGACGGGATCGGAAGCTCGATGTTCGACAGTTCGGAGTCTACGGGCTGGAGGGGAAGCTGCATCCCGTGGTCTGGCCTCAGAATCTCTACGTAAGAGGGGACCTTGGGGTGGTTCGCAGCACTCGTGGGAGGAGGAGAGGCAAGATGCCCGGGTTGGGGTATAGCAGCGACCACTGAAGCGACGAGGGCGACCCCTCGATGAGCGAACGGTAGGGGGCGGCGGCAGGAAGGGTGGCGCATAGCTACCTTCCGCGGGCGCATGGGTCCCGGGAGGCGACCCACCGAGGGAAGGACGCATATGTTAGTGCGGTGGCAAGGGGACGCATTAGAGCCCGCAATGGAGGCGGGCGCAAGGCCAGCATTCGGAGAAGCAACTGTAGGTGCATACCCGTCCTCGGGCGGAGGGGGACGAGGAGGGGACGCAAAGCCATCCGCGTAAGGGAGGGCCGTGGGTGCGTAGCCCACAGTGAACGCATGGCCGCCCCTCGGGGAGGTGGGCACATAGCCCGCAGAGGGGGCAAGGCGACTCCCGGCCTGGGAGGTGGGCGCATAGCCCCCCGCGTGAGGCGGGGGCATATGGCTGGAAGGGGGCGCCGTGCCTACAATGGGCGCATGGCTACCCCTCGACGAAATAAGCGCATGACAGCTCTTATCCGTGGATGCATAGCAAGCGACCCCCCCCACATTCACCACGGAAAGGAAGGGAAATTCGAAATTTGAATTTGACGGGCAGGAAAATCCCAGACCCGAGGTAGCAAGCGCGTCTGCGATCCGGCCGATGGGACCGAGCTGGAGAGGAGCATTACGGGGGGCCGCCGGTGAACGAGGCCACCGGAAGGGAGGTGTGACGCCGGAAAGGGGCGAATCTCTCCCGCGGCCTCCGGCCTGAGCAGGCTCGATGCGAAGCGGAGGTGCGGTGGCCGAATCGGGGACGGGAGCCTGGGGTGGCCACCGGAGCTTGGGGGCCACCTCGACGGGGGCGATGCCGTCGATGGCGAGCTGCTCAGGCGACCAGGGAATCGGGCGCGGTGGCTCTGGGGCTCGTTCGTTTGGAGCCACCGGAGGGATGCGAGCCGAGGAGCTAGGGGCGGATGGCCAGCTCGGGCGATACCGGAGGGAGAAAGGGTGGAGCTGACGGCGAGCTGCCGGGGCAACTCTACCCCGGCGCCGAGCGCGAGTGGGGGGAGGGGTCATGCGACCATGGGATGTCTCGAGGGGAGGAGACAATTTTATATATATATATATATATATATAAAATAAAATTATATATATATATATATGTTTTACCTTCAATCTTGAGTATTAGAGGAATTGAAATTAAAGTTTATATTTCTCTTATCTTCAATCGTTTCTTCCTAATCAGTCATCCGATTTTCAAAAAAGAAGAAGGATATTTTCATTCAGGAACAAATGCTTACTCTTCTCCTATCTTGAATCACCTTGAAAATTGTTTGAACTATCTGCCTAGGCCGTGTTACTTATTTATTTGCATCAGTAATTATTTTCTAAAAAGCAATACTCTATCTACATTTATTGAGTTTCGAGCCTAACCTGCTTCAATTATCTATATATTAAATCCCCAGTCATCTTCTTTAATTTTCGATCGTTAATTTTTTTAAAAGTGATCCTCATCGATCGTTTTATAGTCGTTATCATATATTTGGAACTGCATGCTTGGATTGTATTCGCTCCATTCCTGACTGGAAACTAACATTTTTCAGGTTAGCCGTGACTACTCTTGGCATTGGGGAGACATGGGTGTACTTGCAGGCCAAAACCTAGAGATTAGTTAAATAGATATGTTGTAGACATTTACAATATCTTTAAGAACATTCTACTTTCTTTAAATGTAAAGCTTGTGAAATTGCAAATCATTTAGTTATTGTGAATGAGCAGAAAGTTTATATTTTATATGATTTTAGCATCATGGCCTTGATAGCATTTTACTGCCGATACTGCGGCGTAGGCTGGCTCGGACACGCACTTGTATCCCAAAAAGCGGGTGCGAATCTTGACAAGCTTGCCATCAGCCACGTATGTGACTGTCAGTACGCATTTCTGGTTTACTATTGGTGCAGCACAATGAGCGCATACGGCTTGTGCTGTCTTGGATTTTTTCGTACTAGCCCCGAAGGCTCGTAGTACTCAGAGTCCAACATTTCCTTACCAAGATGGCAAGTGATTCTGTCAAAGACAGAGGCCTTTTTCGGTGCAGCAGACTCTCCACATTGGTGGGTGGCTGTACTCTTGTTCTTTCCGTACAACGCCCTTGACTGGGTATGGGTAGACTGGAAAGGTGGTCAGCACCTTCCTTCCCAGACCCATGCATCGCAAAATAGATAGCAGCTTGCTTGCTGATGGAGTCAGCAGTGAGGAGAGGCTGTATAGGCGCAGCCACTTCTGTGTTGGTACGCGGCACAGTACCCTTTTGTATTTAACAAACGAGAAAAGAGCAAAAAGTTGATACTGGATAGGATCTTCCTAATTAAGCACATTTTTCTGGGGACTTGTGACTGTAGAAGCATGGAATTTCAGAACCAGAAAGTCTATGCACCAGACTACATGCGCCAAAACTTGGACAAAGTACTTCACAGCAAAAAGCAACAAATATAGACATTGAAAGAGGACTTTTTTTTTAACATATAAAAGTCTATTATATGTCTAAGAAAGACTGTACAAAGGAGAATTTCTACAAAGAAAAGATCCTAAGTCTACAACCCTCTGCCAACATGCGCCTTCAAGTAGGCGCAGCAATCAACATGCGCCCTCAGCCAGGCGCATCCCACCATTCGTCCTCAGCAAGGCGCATCCTTTTCAGCAGCTCAGTTATGTGCATCCCAGTTATGTGCATCCTTTCAGCAGCCCAGTTATGTGCCGCTCTTCCAGCCAGGCTCACCGCCGCCTAAATGCTTCGACTAATGAAGCATTTATTGAGCAGAACGAGGGTGGCAATCAACCCTCTAACCAAGGAAGAAAAAAGAACCACAAGCCAACCTATGGCTAGGGGAGGCTTCGAAAGAGCCTCCAAACACCAAGGAAGACCGTGATCGAAATCGCGGCCAAAGGAGCAGCTTTCAACACAACCAGAATAGGCTACACCCATTTTGAAGGAAGAAAGAGCCACCAAAGCCACAGCACCGCCATTCCGATCTACGGCTCTTCCTGTACAACGAGGACGAGGCTCGAGCATCCCTATCTTTGGATGCAACAGGCACCTTCCGCCTGCCTCAGAAGCCCTCGACTCCGACTTTTGGATGTAACAGTCACCTTCAAGTGCATCAACGAAGACACTGCGTCACATCTTCACCCTCGGGAGCATCTTGTCAACAGAACGCATCCGAGTAAACAAGTTCATATTGGAAGAACATGAGAGAACGAGAAGCAAACTCTCTCCATGCAACTATTTATAGGCCGGGCAAATCAAACCCATGCGCCAAGTGGATGGCTCTCCGAATTCCGTGCAATGAATTTGCATTGAATGGATGAACCGGACGCTTCGAATTCAGCTAAGTCAAAACGGCTATTTAAAGCACTCGAAGAATGTAACAGTCGCACCATTAAAGACGTGTCGTGAAGCGGATGCGCCGGCCAGACCGCGCATCACACAGACGCGTCCTTCAACATCAAGCGCATCACACAGACGCGCCCTTCAACATCAAGCGCATCACACAGACGTGCCCTTTAGTACCAAGCACATCACAGGGATGCGTCCCCCATGCGTCCCTATACGCCTAGTGGAACGACAACCGACGCGCCCACTCAGCTGTCCATCAAATATCACAAACATTAAATACTGAACTGACAGAGTTGGCAGCACGCCTCCCGAAGTCTGAACAGTCGGCAACTTTTTCAGAAGACGAAGCATTGCCAACGTCAGCATCATCATTACTTCCCTCCGACGGCTACTGCCACGTGGCCACTCAACCACTCGCATGCGCCTCCGCAGCCATGCGCCCAAATCTGCATACGCCTCAAAAGCTGTGCGCCTCAGACTTTTCACTGAACCCTAAAAACAGAAGGAAAGTCACTGTTAAAACTCTGCATGCGCCTCAAAAGCCATGCACCCCAGACTTCTCCCTGATCCCAAAAGATAGGAGTTAAGTCACTTCTGAAGCCGCGCATGCGCCTCAAAAGCCATGCGCCCCGAATGGTTCGTGACTCCTAAAGGTTACGAGCTAAAGCCTCCTCATGTGCCAAATCCTAGGCGCATCCTACCAGATCATTCCCCACCAAATCAGAGATCTCCGAGCCATGGGTCGATGACACGTGTCCTTTGACTCGACTCACCCAAGATCTCAGCAACAGAAAGATCTTCTCCTCCGCTACGTGCCAGTTCACAATAGCAACATGAAGAAGTCAACCCCTCGATCAGGGCGCATCGTCCATACGCCTCCATCAGCAATCAACACGTGGCGTCCCCGCGTACAGGTGTATCCTACATGCACGCATGAGCAGCCAGCCTGCAAAGCTATAAATAGAGGGATCATTTCCATCTTCCTGACGTACACAGATACCTACCTACACAACGAACAGACAGAGACATCGCACAACCAGAGAGGCAGATACAGACACTCAACGTCTTCCTCCTCTCAGCAAGCTCCGGCACCCAGAGCAATCCAAACCTTCAGAGAACCGATAACCATCGTCAGATCATCAACGAAGTCAACGTATTACCACTCGTTCCATCGGCACAAGGGATCCAGATTAAACAAAAGTGTACTCCTAGGACTATGTCTAAGTCCTATATTGTAATACTGTTCTGTTTGTATTGAAATTTGCAATCAAAAGATTTTAATGGCACATAAGCTGGCGACTCTGCTGGGGACCTCTTTCTCCTCCACCGAGAAAGCTGTGTCACAATCCGACGATATGAAGGTGGGCTCCTCCCACAAGACGCTGGTCGTACGCCTCAATCAACAGGCGTATGAGGAGTTCATCTCTGAAGGAAGTGCGAGTCCTTCGAAGCGGCTGTCGAAGCTGAAGAAGTCCCACCGAGTCTGGGTGCGCAAGGTCGACGCCTCGGGCACCACCACCGCCGAGTCTGGGTGCTGGTGCGGCGCATCTCTCAGGGAAACGTGCGGCTAACCACGTTCCCCAGCCATCTCCCTCTCAGGCGAGAAAGATGCGTCGACGGAGCAGGGGCGCAGCCAATGCCCCGCGCATCACCTCTGATGCGTCACAGAAGGTCTCTGTCTTTGACAGACTCACTCGCTGTAGTGGCAAGGAGAATTTGGATTCTGATTACTACGCGCCCCAGCGGTCTGGTACGAAGAAATCCAAGGCAAGACGGGTCCTACGCCCCAAACGTGCTATGCCAGCAACAAGCCAGAAGCATGCGCTCACAATCATGCGCGCTGCTGATGGTAAGTTGTACAAGGTCGACTCGAGTGCTGCGGTGCCGAAAACGAGCCGACCTTCAAAGTCCTTGTCTCACTTGGACGCATCTACTGCGTGCACAACCAAGTCGAGTAAGGCAAATCCAGTGGTCTTGAACTCCCACGCCTCCTCTGGTTGTGCGTTTGAGGTCCGTTCAAGTCACTCCAAATGATGTGGTTCCCCCATTACTGATCGGAATGCCTGTTTGGTATTAGATCAGGGGCGCAGCACTCACTTGACCACCGCGGCGCTTGGCCTTGCCATGTACCTGAAGGGGGTGCGAAGGTGGCACTCTCCTCCAACGATCTGCGCAACGTGATCACTCACAAGCGCCGATCAGGAGAGTCGACTGACAAGCACGATGCGCCTCTCACGGGGCATACTTGTGCTGTGGTCACCATCAACTGCTGTTGCAAAGCGGCAGTCCCACCAAGGCAGTCGGTGTTCCAGCGGCTGTAATCCTCGACACCCCTCCGACGTCGTCTCGGGAAGAAGGTGTCAACAGAAGAAGAACCAATGGTTGCTTCATGCAACATGATCTCCAACTCCTCGTCAGTCCGAAAGGCGACTGGCAGTTCCTCTTCCTTGTCTAAAAGCCAGCCGAGGAAAACCAAGACAGCTGTCTCGTCCTCCGGAGTGTTCGAAGACACTCGGGGGAGGAAGAAGTTCTTGGAGGAAGCTGGGGGTAGTCAGACCCTGGTCGAGCCTCCTTCCGAAGATGAGTGTGTCCAAAGCACACCTGGGGCAGATCCTCAAGGCGAAGTCAGCCTCCCAGAAGCCCCTGAAGATGGAGATATCCTCCCGAACATAGCTGGGGGTAGTCTAGCATCTGCGGACCCGAGTTCCGGAGACGAAGAGGCCCCTCAAGACGGAGCTGAGGATAATCAGGCCCTTGCAGATGCGCCCATGGTAAATGTTCTCCCGAACATAGCCGGGGGTAGCCAAGACGAAGCTCCAGGAGAGGCAACTCCCCTACAAGAGAGTGAGGTCGAGAGTGAGGCCTCAACCCATCTATCCACTCCCGGCCGCGTTATGACAGTAAACGTGACTGGGGCTGATGTCGAGTCTGATGCGCCACCAACAGACCTCGTCCAGCGCATAGATACTCTGGAGGGAGGACTCAAAATCCTCTCTACCTCCATGCAAACACTGACTCAAGCAGTGTTTGAGATACGGTCTGCTTTGGCGAAGACACCTTCTACCGATCCCGACCCTGGGGCCAATGAAGAATCGAGTGTACCCCTTCAACGGGTATCCTCGGACATAGATCGCCGCAAAGCACCTCGGACGTCGAAGCCCTCAAATGCTCAACTCCCGGTGGTACCACCTTTTTCGACTCCCAGCTCCACGGAAGACGTGGTCGAGATGATCAAGGACCTGCGCGAGCGCTTTAAGTCCAAGACAAGACAAGAGGAGCGCCAAAAAATGGGCATCCCCCAGCCTTATCCCCTCGAGTGGAACAAGGTGGTTTATCCTCCAAAGTATAAACCACAAACACTGACGCCATACGATGGGAAGGACTCTCTGCGTCGCTATCTGACGTACTTTCAGTCTCAGACGGGACATCTTCCGAAGGAGGACGTACTACTTACCAGCATATTTGTTGGGACACTAAAAGGAGTGGCGTACGACTGGTACTGCAGCCTCTCCGATAATTCAATATCTTTCTTCGACGACCTGACGCGTCTTTTTCTCGACCGTTTCTACGACGGCGGAAAGGACATGACAATGGCGTCCCTTATACAGATATGCCAGAAGGAGAAGGAAACAGTCCGAGTGTTCATCGAACGCTTCCGACAGGCCTGCTTCAGACTGCCCCCGGGCATGCCAGAACATGCACTTCTCTCCTCCTGCAGCATGAACATGCTGCCTGCAGTCAAACTCTGGCTTAACTCTACTCCTCCTTGCGACTGGAGCTCCTTGATCATTGAAGCAGAAGCCGCAGAGAAGAAGGCGGCCAATGCTCGTCTTCTGGGAGTCAGTTTCCCTGCCTTCGAAGACAAGGGGAAACGGCCTGCAGCCAACAACCCCGGGCGAGAGACAAAGGGGAAACAGGCATTGATTGTCAATGCCTCCAAAGGTGCATCAGCACCTGCTTAGAAACCTCCACTTGCACCAAGGCCGAAGGAGGTTTACTCTTTCAACGACGAAGACACCCTGCAACTCTTTGAGATATTGAAGCAGGGTGACAAGATCAAGCTTCCAGACCCTAAGCGTCCCGATGAGGTTGGGAAAGTGGACAACCCGAGGTACTGTCACTATCATCGGTTTGTCGGACACCCAACCAAGGACTGCTATGTCCTCAAGAATTACATCCAGCGCATGATCAATGCGGATGTAATCTCCGTCGACTACGAAGAGAAGACGGTGTCAGCCAACATGGTGTCACTCCAGTTTGGCACCCTGCCGCCGACTACAACACAAGATGGCGTCGTCCCCATCCCTAAGGCGACAATGGAGGTGGTTAACCTACCACTTACCCATGACAACGTGAGTGGACTCATCCCACTCACCACATCTCGGGGAGAGATCCTATGGATTCACCCCGATCTCGTCTCCGAGGCGACTCAACCGGAGGTACGCCCTACCTCCAAATCCAAAGGCAGGAAGATCAAGTCTTGCCGCATGGTCTCTTCTTCAGCGGAAGAGGCACTTCCTGTGCAGACGCGTTCACAACAGAACGTCCAACCCAACGAAGCTGCCGTCGAAGTGGTGCCTCCTGGCGCCGTCCCTACTGTCCAGGACGAGGGCCCGTCTAAGCCCCCAGCAGCCAATAAGCAGAAGCAGATAGAGACCCGCTTTGACAGGCCTCTACGAAAGGAGAATGCTTCGGGGATAGCCAAGCCCCACAACTTCGACATACTGGCACAATTGGCCAGTACTCCTGCCCGCCTATCGCTGTTCGAGCTCCTTCGTCTTTCCAAAGACTCCCGAGAAGCTCTCTGCGAAGCTCTAAAGGATGCTGAATCCTTTCTCAGTCAGGTCAAGCAGCCTAAAGATCTTCCGACTGTGTGCACGCACTGTCACTGTACGGAGGAGGTTATCTCCAATATAACCTTCACCCAATAGGACATGTTGCTCAAGCACAATCGACACAACAGGCCGCTGTATTATACAGGGTACATCGGTTCAGTCAAGGTGAAGCGGATTCAGATCGATCCGGGGTCTTCCCTCAGCATCATCCCGAAGACGCTGCTCTCAACACTGGGGATCCCAATGTACCGACTAGCGCCCTCCAACACAATAATCAGTGGTTTCAACGCCAGCAAAAGCGAACCACTGGGCAAAATACGACTAAAGTAACACATTGGTAACCTCAGAACCGAGGTCACTTGTTATGTCGTGGACGCCGGAGTCAACTACAACATTCTGTTGGGTCGCCCATGGCTGTATGAATACATGGTGGTGCCGTCCACGCTCCACCAATGTATGAAGTACGTGTCCACCAACAACGTCATCCGTACGGAGTTCGCGGACATAGACCCTTTCAAAGGGATTGAAGCCTGCTTCACCGATGCTGACTTATACAAATCACTTGATGGGGAAGAAGCCAATGACGCTGACGCCAAAGCAGAAATGGCAGCAGGGCCGGGCTTGGAGCCTGAGGTCACCCCCGACGCTCCTTTGAAGATCCGACTCAAAGGCAAACCGCCTCAGAAATTGCCTCCCATGAGCATTAAGCTACCCGGGAAAGCACCAGCTGCTCCTGAAGCTCCCTTGAAGATACACCTCAAGGGAAAGCCGTCTCAAACATCGCCTCCCCTTGTGGCAAAACTACAGGGGAAGGCGCCAGTCACTAGAGCTACAGTGGAGGCACCTCTGAAGGTGCGTCTTAAGGGCAAGCCGCCGCCACCAGAAAAGGCCCACGTAGTCCTCTCGGACTCCAAGGCCAACGCTGTGGTAGATTCTCCCGATCTCACTCCAGTGCTTACGGATGAAGAGTTGGGGAAATATATCTCGGCTGATGTAGATGCCCCTTCTCTAGACAATGTAATCCTGCGGGATAAAATCTCATATTTTATCAATGACAAAGTGTCTTTTAATTATTCTAGTCTTCCACATTGGAATGCCATGTATACATTAGATAACGCTCTACGGTCGTTGCAAACACAAATAACGACCGTCCATCATGTAAATCGAGTAGTCCCGTCCCAAGGGGTCTGTTACATATTCCTACCGCGGAGTCGGGACGAAGAATCCATCATCCTCGGCAAGGTTGAGCGTCATCAAGACCTCCCGCCACTCGGGCCAGAACCAGATGCCGGTAGAATGCAACACTATCGGTACACGGACAAGGCAAAGTACCTCATCCAAAAAATGGGTTACGACTTAAAAAGCGACAAAGGCCTGAACTACGGCAAGGGTCGACGTCTCCCTCTTCGGCTTCCGACACCTAAAGGAAAGCCCCAGGACTACTACAACAAAACTCGACGGGGGGTAGGCTATGTCACGCCGCCGTCAACTCCAGAGAGTTCAGATGCGAAAGAAATAGAACAATCTCATTCGTCTGAAGCATCAACGTGGGATTCCAATACCAGTATCGGATCTGTCTTCAAAAGAGTGCTTTCAGCCAACATGACATCTGTACAATCTCAAGAAGAAGAAGGCCCAGACCAAGCGCCGAAATTCTTCGAAGAAGAACCCTGGGCTCAACGCCTAGGACAATAATGGGAGTCTCGTTTTGAATTACGCGAACCCCCACCGAAGACGAAGTCGAGCAGATCGACCTTGGGGATGGATCTTCTTCCAAACCCATCTTCATCAGCAAAAGCCTAAAAGGAGAAGACCGAGAATCTTTAATCCAGCTGGCTAAAGAGTATATCGACGTCTTCGCCTGGAGTTACGAAGATATTCCGGGACTTGATCCCCAGATCGTGATGCATAGGCTGAACATCTTACCTGATGCCAAGCCTATCAAACAACAACAGCGACGCTTCCGTCCAGACATCATGAACGCCATCGATCAGAAGGTGGACAAGCTCTTGACCAGCGGCTTCATCCGTGAAGAACAACACCCAGATTGGGTAGCCAACGTTGTCCCCGTCACCAAGAAGAATGGAAAGATACGAGTTTGTATCGACTTCAGGGATCTCAACTCTGCCTGCCCGAAGGACGAGTTCCCACTTCCAATCACCGATGTGATGATCGACAACACATGTGGCTTCGAGCATATGTCTTTTATGGACGGGTATTCGGGCTACAACCAGATCAAGATGTTCCCTGATGACGCAAAACACACGTCATTCAGGACTCCAAAGGGTATTTTCTGCTACACAGTGATGCCCTTTGGCTTGAAGAACGCTGGTTCGACATACCAACGAGCGATGAGCACCATTTTCCGTCAACAACTTCACAAGACAGTCGAATGCTATGTTGACGACATCGCAGTCAAGAGCCGTCTCAAAGGAGATCACCTGCAAGACCTCAAGACAGTCTTCGATCTCATACGGGCGCATCAACTCAAGATGAACCCCGCCAAATCCTTCCTAAGGGTTTCTAGTGGAAAGTTTTTGGGCTTCATCATCATGGCAAAAGGCATTCATGTCGATCCCGAGAAGACCAAAGCTATCCTTGGTTTGGACCCTCCGAAGAATCTTCGAGAACTTCGAGGCCTACAGGGGCGTCTGGCATACATCCGGAGGTTCATAGCAAACCTTTCCGGCAAATGTCGACCCTTCACTCAGCTCATGAAGAAAGGAGTCTCTTATGTCTGGACTGAGGAATGCCAGAATGCTTTTAATGACATTAAAGCTTACTTGACAAGCCCGCCAGTCCTGGTGGCACCGGTCGCCAGCAAACCATTCCTCCTCTACGTCCGTGCCATGGATCATTTCCTCGGTGCCCTGCTAGCTCAGAACAGCGATACAGGCTATGAGCAAGCAATCTACTACCTCAGTCGAACTCTAATCGGGGCCGAACATCGGTACAACTCCGTTGAAAAGGAGTGCTTAGCTTTGGTATTTGTCATCCAAAAGACTCGACATTATATCTCGGGGCAGACAATTCATGTCGTTTCCTGAGTCAATTCGCTCAGGGTCCTCATGACGAAGCCAGGATCATTGAACTCCTGGCTAGCCACATGGGCGATCATACTAACACCATACAACATGGTGTTCGTTCCATAAAAAGCTGTTAAGGGTCAAGCTATGGCCGACTTTTTAGCTGCACACCCCATCCCAAAGTCCTCAAGACTCTATGAAGACATCCCGGATGAGGTCCAAGAATCAAATGTCACCGAAGAAGGCTCCGTCTGGCGGATGTTTTTCGATGGCGCTTCAAGAACAGGCCCCAAAGGCCAAATCGTCGCAGGAGTGGGGGTGGTATTAGTCTCCCCGGATCAGCTGGTCATTCAGCGTGCTTACTCCCTTTCAAAGCCGTGCTCCAACAATGTTGTCGAGTACAACGCGCTCATTATGGGACTCCAGCTGGCGCAACAGCTGGGGGTGAATCATTTGGAAGCTTACGGTGACTCAAAACTTATCGTAAACCAGATCAGAGGACAGTACGAGGTTCGTCATGAAGACCTGATCCCTTACCATGAAGTTGCATTGAACATCGTTTCAACCTTCACCGGGTTCTTCATCGAACACGTACCTCGCCTACAAAATTTGGAGGCTGATGCTCTGGCTGGCCTCGCAGCCTCCTTGGCGGCACCCCTCGGGACTCAACACTACATCACGGTAGTGGGCCGAGACTTGGTCTGCCCTAAAAACAACCTGCGCTCATAAGTGGCCTACGCCATGTCAATGGGTGCCGGTGTTAACGTCCGAGATTGGAGATTTCCGTTCATCGACTTCGCTGTCTACGGAATTCTCCCAGAGGATCCGAAAGAAACTGTCTCAGTCAGGAGACGCTCTCTTCGATTCTACTACGATACGGCTACTAAAACGCTGTACCGACGCTACTACGATGGACTTCTCCTTCGATGTTTGTCTAACGAAGAAGCAGCCGAAGCCCTTCGAGAAGCTCATGATGGAACCTGTGGGGTCCATCAACCTGGCCCTAAGTTGCAGGACCGACTGCGACGTATGGGCTACTACTGGCCAACCATGGACGCTGACGCTGTCGAATATGCTAAGAAGTGCCATGCGTGCCAGCTTCATGCAGACTTCATCCATACACCGTCAGAACCACTACATCCTACAGTCGCCTCCTGGCCCTTCGAAGCTTGGGGCATGGACATTGTGGGACCGATCACCCCTCTTTTATCGAGAGGACACCGCTTCATCCTAGCAATCACCGACTACTTCTCCAAATAGGCAGAAGCAGTTCCGCTGGCAGAAGTATAAAGCTCCAGGGTGATCAGCTTCATCAAGCACCACGTCATCTACCATTTTGGGGTACCCCGAAGGATCATCCACGATAATGGTCCTCAGTTTATCAGCCATGTTTTCAGTCGATTTTGTGACAAGAATCGTATTCAAAATGTGGCATCAACCGCCTACAATCCGGCAGCAAACGGATTAGCAGAGACGTTTAACAAGACTATCGTTAGACTACTCAAAAAGGTCGTGTCATCTAACAAACGCGACTGGGACGAAAAGCTCGGCAAATGCCTTTGGGCCTACCATACAACGGTACGGACCCCGACAGGCAACACACCATTCTCCTTGGTTTACGGGAGCGAAGCGGTACTGCCCCTCGAGATCCAGATACCCTCACTCCGTGTAGCAATCACAAACCAACTCACAGAAGAGGACAATCAACGTCGTCGTCTGCGGGAACTAGAGGCACTTGACGAAAAGCGTCTCCTAGCTCGACAACGCATCGAACTCTACCAAGCCCGTATATCACAGGCTTTCAACAAGAAGGTCAAGCAGAGGACTTTCCAAGTAGGCGACCTGGTTCTGGCAGTCAGGAGGCCGATGGTGTTGACTCACAAAACACCAGGAAAGTTCGAGCCCAAGTGGAAAGGACCTTTCATCATCGAGACGGTATACTCAAACGGTGCTTACCGCCTCGCCAAACCCAATGGGGACTTGTTCATGATGCCCATCAATGGCAAGTTCCTAAAGAAGTACTACTCTTGACATCTTTCAGACATGTGCTTCCACCAGGAGATCTGTGGACCCAATCATCAGGGCTCACAGACAATTCCCTTCTACAAAATTATACGCTTCCGGAACCCAGCTGTTCCGTAGCATCCTCCAGTAGAAGGACAATCACGTCCACATCACCTCTGAGTTGTCCCCCTATACCCTACAAAGCGGAATCTTACATCCCATAAGACTACGCTACCCATCATGTTTTCTACGTCCACATTACCTCTGAGTAAACATCCCGTACAGACAATCCCTGCATTGCCGTACATTAATCGCAGAACTTTCACGTCCACATTACCTCTGAGTAGTTCCGTGTATCCCCCAGAGTTATTCCTACCACGTCCATAACACCTCTGAGTAGGAAGATTCTATCATTTGAATCCCAAATTTGCCACGTCCACATTACCTCTGAGCAAACATGAGGGTTCTCTCAAACTTATTATCTATACCTAAAACCAAGGTACGCAAAAGATAATAGGTCCACACAAACCATCAAAGTTCATGACAAGCAAAAATGAACACATCACAGAAAATGGTGTACTTCTTTATTTCTAGAAAAGGAGAGTAAAAGATTACACTATCCCCAGCAAGAGTTGCAAATACACAAAAAAAAGCAGAGACTACAAGCCCTAAATATCCCCAGGGTTGGCAAAAAGCTCTGCAATTCGACGTTTCAAGTCTGCCACCCGAGTCTCCACAGTCGCCAAGACTCGACGTTCAGCTTCTTGACGCATCGCTCCAACAGCCTCAGCAGAAATTTTATTTTCGTGCTTCTCATCAAGCTGCTATCTCTGCTGAGCCAGGGTAAGAGCCCGATGAGTGAAAGCCGCTTCCTCCTTCTTGAATGCTATGTGTTCAGCCTGGACACGTTCGACGTCCAATAGGAGTCGGGCCCGCTGATCCTCAAGGCGGCGGATCTGGGCATCAATCTTCACGATACTAGTGTCCAACACAGCTCGCGCCTCCACCGTCTCCCGTATAGACTGAGACAACCGCTCCACAGCAGCTTCAGTCTCAGCCACTTCACGTTCCCAGACACTCATAGTGGCCTGGTAAGAAAACTCAATCTCGGCGATCATCTTCTCCTTCTCCACATCTATCAGGACGGAGAGGTCATTTTGCTGGATACGCTGTAATTCGGAAAGCCGCTGGTCCAACTCAGCCACCGTGGCTTCCAGAATGTCGGCCATATGATTGTGGCCCTGGTGAATACGGATCAGGTTGATATGAGGCAATGCCAGAGTTCTTGCCGTCGCAAAGCTCCCGTTGGCATCCATCACTGCCGATACCCCCCTCTGTAGCATTTTATACACTGCCTCGACGATGAATTTCACGTATTCATCTGCATCCGCCAGCACCTGCGACGTCATGGCAGGAGTCGGGGGAGCTACTCTAATTAGCGGACCGGAAGAAGATCCGCCGACCTCAATCCGCGAGACTGGAACCTCGACATCAACAGGCTCTTCATCAACAGGAGCTTGACTACTAGCCCGAGGAGCCACAGGAACAAAAAAAGCCGAAACATGCGTCGAGATAGTCCCCCAAGTAGAAGGAGCAACAGAGGGTTCCATCACACCCTTATCCTTCCCAAACTCGGAAGAACCACCGATATCAGCGGCCACCTCTTCAGCCTCCAACATCCTATCAACAGCCAGTACCTCCCCTGGCAGAACGGGAAGATCAACACTTGCCTCCTGACTCGCCCCAAGAGTCAGGACCGGCAGACGAGTCTCAGCCTCTTCATCAAATCCCTCTACAGGGACAGGATCTGTCGCTACCTCCTGGTGGGTAGCCACCTCAGCTTCCGTCGCTAAGTCTGGGGTAGGGCTCGACAATGCTGCAGCCGACCTCCCACCATCATGATAAGGAGGGAAATTAATCCTCTCCTCTGTTCCAACCATCTCTGTTGCCCCCGCAACAGGCTCTTGCAACTCTGGAGCAGCGTCATCCGAAGACGACGAACGCCACTCCACATCATCATCATGAAGCCCCGTGTCTGCTGGACCCTCAACGTCCAAGGCCCTCACGGCAGCTGGCACCACCCCCGAAGTTGCTGCAACCTCTGCATCTCTTTCAACAAAGTCTGGAGATAGTAAAACCTCTGTATGAACATCTCCGGGACTCTCCTCTATTGGAGACATTACCATCGGAGGGATGCGCTCGTCAGAAGAGCTCGCTACCTCCTTCGGTTTACTAACACCCGGTTTTGAAATACGGGTCTTCTTCTTCGACGATCCCTGCAAGAAGGAAAGTACAAGTCACCAAAATGACAAGATGAGTCAAAATTATAGAGGACTCCTTACCTCAGGAGGAGCTGATTCCACTGGCGGTACAGGTGGCACCCCGTGGCCTTTGGAGTCGTCGTTTTTCTCGACCTTTTTGGTACAGACGAACCGACTTCCGCGTCAGCCCACCTCTTCCCAACAAGGGGATCTCTCACTGATGCTGCAGCAGCAGCCCAATATCCCGCCAATTCTGGTAGACGATATGACCGAGCCGCCATCAACATATTCGCCGTGGCCTCCAACTGAGTTCCAATGATGAAACTAGCCTCTCTATCATAACCTGGAGACGTAGTATTCATTGTGCAATACAGCTTAGCTGTCGAATACAGGATCTGTGGCCGAGGATTGCGAATGGGCGCCGTAAACTGAATACCGGTACACCCAGCATTGTAATATTGCCAGCCCCGGGATCCATCCAGCAAACTATCGATGAACCCCAGACTGTTACTGGGATTCCGTAGCATCAGCTGGGTATAGCCAAACTGGCAAGCGAACCGAATGGGCAGATATGGCTCCAGATAACACCTATTCTGGTTCCGATAGACCAAGTGAGAAGGCCGAATACTTTGCAACCAACGAAAACCCCATTTCGGCAGGGTAATCGCGTCTTCACCAGAGTCGACTAAATCTTGGTCAGCCTTGAAATCTTTGAAGATGGGGCAAACCTTGGCAATCTCCCACCCCTGAAGATAGGACAAAACTCTCCTGCAAATGGGGACGCCAGTGTGTAACCACTTCCTCTTGTAGAAGCGGCGGATAAAGGCATCTCCTTCGACATGATCCTCCTCCGGACCTGGACTCATCACGTTCGGATGATGCAGAATCAGCCATCCCATAAGATAATGGAATGGCAGTTCAGCCCGAAGAAAGTTGTCATTTTTACCTCTCCCCTGGATCACGTCATCAGCAAAAGTCCTCAAACCCCGCAACAGGTTACACACCATCGCGGGAAGGAGAGTAAAGGACGTCCAAAAGCCAACTTTACGGCAGGCAAAATAAGGTTCCGGTGTACCCTCTCCACTGCACCAGATCCGCCCGCAAACACACAATCTCGGAGCCATATCATCAAGTATGCCGTTAGCACCGCCTTAGGCGACATCCGGTGTGCGCAGTGCCAGAAGCAGCTATACGCGTTCTCGCCACTTTCATTGGAACGAGGGGTCCTCTCGTCCAGCCGGCTTATCTCAGAAGTCACTTCCGCAGGTTTCAGCCCTTACGGAGTCGTAAACCGAATCCTCGAGGGTCCGCCAAATCCTGCTTAAAAACATAATCCCTCCAAGCAGTCACATGAGGCTGGATCTTGCATTTGTCCTTCCGGTGCATCAAATAATGATGGCTCGCCACTTTTTTGAAAACGGCCATCATCTCCGAGTCCTTATTCTCCAGAACCTGGATCTCTTCATTCGACGGGAAATATTCCTCGTACGGTTCTGAGCCCCAGGGAAGCTTGGACACTTCGTACATCTCATGGAGAGCCAACCCCAACTCCTCCACTAGAGTATAGAAGGTGCCAGTCTGGGTGTTGAACAATTGCAAGAGTGCAAGGAACATAGGCTTGTTGAGATCCACGCCCGCCTGTGTGGCACGGATAGCGGCTGTCAGCCCAACCTCCTTAAGCTCAGCCTTGAACTTCGAAAGCACCCAAATGGTCAACTCGTCCCACCTCGAGATATGATGACACCAACCTTCAACCCTAAAGCCACCTTTCGGATACATGACCCTCGATGTCAGCATCCGACTTGCGAAGGTTGAGGCACTGAAGGCAAAAGTGTCATTAGGGACTTCACTGTAGAGGCTCCCAAGACGCAAAGTTCAGCAACTAAACGAGGGACTGGTTCATGAAGCAGCCAGGGTATCCCTCTAATTCGAGGTAGCATCAATCGAAAGAGCACCCCCCAGGGCCCCTCCTTGAGAAGGAGTAAGCTCCCAAGACATCCTTCTCTTCGAAGCTAAACGATAGAAGGCCGTCAGCGGCAACTGGCAGTCAAGTTATCGCATGTACAACACCATACCTTTTGCAGAAAAGAACCAGTCTTCTTTGACCTTCAGTATCTTCGCTTCAGTGAAGATCAGGCGGTCACCGAACAAAAAGACAGGTTTTAAGAAGGTCACATCCTCGGATTCAGCAGATTTTAGTTTTTCGCTCTCCATCATACTCTGGAGGAAAATCGGCAACTGGTTCTGGATCTGCAGCACTCTCTCAGGAGGTTGATCCTGTAAGATAGCATCCTTGGCAGGGTTGATAACCGCCTCGTCAAAATCAACTCCCATTTGACAAAGGGAAGCATCCAGAAGGACCTCATTCAGCAAAGGAATCGTCATCGATACTAGCACAACAAAAATCAAAAGTCAGGCAAAAAGACAAAGTGTGTCAAAGTAACCTGGCGCATCATCAGGGTGTAAACCCATGCGCCTCAGTAAAAAGCTTCGGCGCATCATCAGGGTGTAAACCAATGCGCCTCAGTGAAAGGCTTCGGCGCATCATCAGGGTATGAACCCATGCGCGTCAGCAAGAGGCTTCGGCGCATCATCAGGGTGTAAACCCATGTGCGTCCGCAGTGAAACCTCGGTACATGATAAAGGCCTAAACCTATGCACGTCGGCGGGATAAAACCTCAACGCGGACGGAAGTCCATACGCGTCGGCAGCAGAGAGTTAGGGCACACCAACTCAGTCGCATGATCCAAGGATCGTCTGAACAAAGAAAATAGTGAAGAAAAGACACCCACCCGTCACAGCGGGTCGAACGTTGGCAGGAGTCACAATGGTGATAGGAGCATCCTCCACGGCATACTCCGCCGGCTCCTTTCCCTTGCCAGCACCGCCGCGAGGAGTCTTGGGAGCCATTCATTGAGAGAAGAAAAGTTAGGGTTTTTGAAGAAGAATTCTAAAGAAAGCAAAAGCAAGGAGAAGAAGAACTCTCTCTCCACCTCTCGCCTATTTATAGTGCTTGGTCGTACGCGTGAACCGATGATGTGTGATCTCAGCCGTCGCCTCGAGTTCTGTAAAAAGATAACCACAAATAAAACCAAAGAGATCATTATTAATCTTTTTTCGGTTACCGAGGCATCATCATTTGCATTAACTGAACGGAGCATGCGCCCCATCACTGATGCACGGAGTATCTATGCGCCCCAACAGTCATGCGCCTCCACTACCATGCTTCTTATTCAAAGTATTCCAAAACTTATCTAAAAGTTTTGAAAACTTTGAAGGGGGTCTTGTAGAAGCATGGAATTTCAGAACCAGAAAGTCTATGCGCCAGACTACATGCACCAAAGCTTGGACAAAGTACTTCAAAGCAAAAAGCAACAAATATAGACATTGAAAGAGGACTTTTTATTTAACATATAAAAGTCTATTACATGTCTAAGAAAGAATGTACAAAGGAGAATTTCTACAAAGAAAAGATCCTAAGTTTACAGCCCTCAGCCAACATGCGCCTTCAAGTAGGTGCAGCAATCAACATGCGCTCTCAGCCAGGCGCATCCCACCATGCGCCCTCAGCAAGGCGCATCCTTTTCAGCAGCTCAGTTATGTGCATCCCAGTTATGTGCATCCCTTCAGCAGCCCAGTTATGTGCCGCTCTTCCAGCCAGGCTCACCGCCGCCTAAATGCTTCGACTAATGAAGCATTTATTGAGCAGAACGAGGGTGGCAATCAACCCTCTAACCAAGGAAGGGAAAAGAACCACAAGCCAACCTATGGCCAGGGGAGGCTTCGAAAGAGCCTCCAAACACCAAGGAAGACCGTGATCGAAACCGCGGCCAAAGGAGCAGCTTTCAACACAACCAGAATGGGCTACACCTATTTTGAAGGAAGAAAGAGCCACCAAAGCCGCAGCACCGCCATTCCGATCTACGGCTCTTCCTCCACAACGAGGACGAGGCTCGAGCATCCCTATCTTTGGATGCAACAGGCACCTTCCGCCTGCCTCAGAAGCCCTCGACTCCGACTTTTGGATGTAACAGTCACCTTCAAGTGCATCAACGAAGATACTGCGTCGCATCTTCACCCTCGGGAGCATCTCGTCAACAGAATGCATCCGAGTAAACATGTTCATGTTGGAAGAACGTGAGAGAACGAGAAGCAAACTCTCTCTATGCCACTATTATAGGCCGGGCAAATCAAACCTATACGCCAAGTGGATGGCTCTCCGAATTCCGTGCAATAAATTTGCATTGAATGGATGAACCGGACGCTTCGAATTCAGCTAAGTCAAAACGGCTATTTAAAGCACTCGAAGAATGTAACAGTCGTACCATTAAAGACGTATCGCGAAGCGGATGTGCCGGCCAGACCGTGCATCACACAGATGCGTCCTTCAACATCAAGCACATCACACAGACGCGCCCTTCAACATCAAGTGCATCACACAGACGTGCCCTTCAGTACCAAGCACATCACAGGGATGCGCCCCCCCACATGCGTCCCTATACGCCTAGTAGAATGCCAACCGACGTGCCCACTCAGCTGTCCATCAAATGTTACAAACATTAAATGCTGAACTGACAGAGTTGGCAGTACGCCTCCCGAAGTCTGAACAGTCAGCAACTTTTTTAGAAGACGAAGCATCGCCAACGTCAGCATCATCATTACTTCCCTCCGACGGCTACTGCCACGTGGCCACTCAACCACTCGCATATGCCTCCGCAGCCATGCGCCCAAATCTGTATACGCCTCAAAAGATGTGCGCCTCAAACTTTTCACTGATCCCTAAAGACAGACGGAAAGTTACTGTTAAAACTCTGCATGCGCCTCAATAGCCATGCACCCCAGACTTCTCCCTGATCCCAAAAGATAGGAGTTAAGTCACTTCTGAAGCCGCGTATGCGCCTCAAAAGCCATGCGCCCCGAATGGTTCGTGACTCCTAAAGGTTACGAGCCAAAGCCTCCTCATGCGCCAAATCCTAGGTGCATCCTACCAGATCATTCCCTACCAAATCAGAGATCTCTGAGCCATGGGTCGATGACACGTGTCCTTTGACTCGACTCACCCAAGATCTCAGCAACAGAAAGATCTTCTCCTCTGCTACGTGCCGGTTCACAACAGCAATATGAAGAAATCAATCCCTCGATCAGGGCGCATCGTCCATGCACCTCTATCAGCAATCAACATGTGGCGTCCCCGCATACAGGTGCATCCTACATGCACGCTTGAGCAGCCAGCCTGCAAAGCTATAAATAGAGGGATCATTTCCTTCCTCCTGACGTACATAGATACCTACCTACACAACGAACAGACAGAGACATCACACAACCAGAGAGGCAGATACAGACACTCAACGTCTTTCTCCTCTCAGCAAGCTCTGGTACCCAGAGCAATCCAAACCTTCAGAGAATCGATAACCGTCGTCAGATCGTCAACGGAGTCAACGTATTACCACTCGCTCCATCGGCACAAGGGACCCAGATTAAACAAAAGTGTACTCCTAGGACTACGTCTAAGTCCTAAATTGTAACACTGTTCTGTTTGTATTGAAATTTGCAATCAAAAGATTTTAATGGCAAACAGTAACGATGGAGATCAAATACTGTTTCTGATTTCTTTACACCATTGACGATCCGATAACGGTCGAGTGAGAATTGCTAGTCTTCTTGTTTGATTGCAAGGGAACGACAATTCGGCTCTCTAAAGTATGCTCTAACTCTCAGAATGACTTTGCGACTATCTCTGGCTTTCTATACGTTGAAATGAAATAATGATCCTTCTACTTACAGCTATTTTGTGGAATGATCCACTCATGCACATAGAACGCTACGTGCATGATCTGTTGGGCGTAGGGGCATTGCGCGTGTGAAGGTAGAACTGAATCTGTTGTAACTGTATTGTTGGACTGCGGATGAGCCAACACGGGGCAATTGTTAAGATTTATCTGTTGATAAGATCTGGGTGGTTGGCACCCGTTCGTGACCGGAATCGATTCAATGACACGTGGCACGTGTGCTCTGCTCAAAGATCTAGGGCTGTTGGAATAAAAAAGATCCCTAAGCCATGGAACAATCTTAGGTTGAAAATTGATCCCGGCATACGAGATTTTGTGTGCTAAGAACCAAATGAACTATTAGCGCAGGGATGATCCTACGCCAGAAAGATCTGGGCATTGTAAAATGCCTTGGCATGGAAAAAGGTCTACGTGGCTTTTGTACAGCTATCTCTGACAATATTTTAATTATTACGATGATGTAAGTTTTCAGCTTAGTCTTCGAAGCATTTTTTGCGTTTAGTGTATAGGTTCGGGCTATGTTCATGCCAACTATTCGGCGTAGCGGTGAACGATTCTTCGGTTCTTGTGCTGCCGTCATCTCTACTAGAGTCGAGGCATACTGCACTATGTTCAAAGCATCGTCTTGGTAGTCAAACTTGCTGCCAGATAAGCAATAAATGATCCGTGGTTAAAGGGAATTCGAAGTATAACCACTTAAATGACATAGCTATTTCGATGGCGTAGCCGTTCGATGGCGTCGCATTCAGTATGACGTAGTATTCTGTATGGCATAGTAGCTTTGGTGGCATAGTAGAATGGTACATTGAATCTGGTCAACTTTTTCTTAATGTTGCCGCTGGATGAGGCGCGGGTCTCGAAACGTTGACTTAGAAAACATCGAGGTAGCAAGTTCATTACCATTAATGTGAGATTCATCATATTAATTTCGGGGAAGGCAGGTCTATTTCCATTAATGTGAGATTCATCATATTAATCTTGGTGCTCTTTGACCGATTGCCACTTGGCGTATGCGCTTGATATGCTGCTACCTATAAATAGGGGCTTTTGGGAACGAAATGACTTTGTTCGTTCCTTCTTTGCACCCAACTTCATGTTTGACTCTGATTTAGCTTCGAATGGCTGTGAGCCTCCCATTTGGCACATAAGTTGGTTGTTGGTTGTAGATCTCTTTGTTCAAAGAAGTCATAGTTTTGACGAAGAACTCCGAGTAGCCTCCTGACTGTGTTCTCCATCGAGTGTCAAGATGCTGGGTACGGGGTTGGATTGATTGCCATTCCAAATCCTGTTCGATCAATACCTCTTGGCATATATTATACACGCAGTAGGTAGATAGTTTGCTTATGTGACCATGAATGTCAGTGAGAAATCTGTAATAGACTTCCTTTGTATTGTAATCATGACTATCAATGAAAAGAATCTCTTTTATGCACTTTTTCAATACTGTATGTTATTTACTTGTGCGCCTGAGCTTTGTTTTGTCTTGGCTGTTCCAGTTCGACGTGCGTTGTAGTTTTACTCATCTGAAGGAGCTGCGCTTCTTAGCTCTGTGTCGATTTGCTCATAGTGCACTTATAATAATTTTTCCATGCTTCTACGCCTATCTTAAAGTGGATTCAATCATGCCGGACAATTATGATCTTAGTACTCATTTTGATGTTGATGATGACCCCTTACAATCTACCACCATTAATGTGCATGAAGCATTTGTACATGTTCTTGATACTTATCGTACCCGGTCCCAAAAAATATGTAGAATAATATTAACATCTACATGCGACGATTAGTGGATGAGTTGAAGCAATTATGGGAGTTTACCATATAGACGTTTGATATTTTAGGTAAGCATAACTTCTGGATGAGAGCTACACTTATGTAGACTATCGATAATTTTCTAGCATATTGTATGTTATTGGGATGGAGTACTCATGGCACTAAGACATGTCTAATATGCATGAGAAAGAGTATGTCATTCCATCTTCAACATGGAGAAAAATATGTTTTTTATTGTCAACGTCAATTTCTTCCCATGTCACATCCTTAGAAAAAGAATATAGAAGCATTTAGAGCGGGTAAACAAGAACTATCTCATCTACCTACGTGATTGACTTGGATATAAGATTTGGGAAGAGGTAGAGAATTTACTAATCATGATAGAAGATTCGATATCAAACTATCATTTCAAAAGCTTCGGGTATAGCCATAAGTAGACCAAGCAGGGTATCTTCTGGAACTTGCCTTATTGGAGAGACAATCTCATAAGACATAATTATGATTTTATGCATATAAAATGAACATGTTGGTAATGTCTTTAATACAGTTATAGATATTTAAAAAAAAGAATACATCAAAAAAGAGGCTCGATAGAGCGGTCTAGAGGAATACCAGTTATTGACACATTTACCCCTAATTAAAATAGAAATACTATTTGTTTGATTTTAAAAAAGTAATTTGTTAAATAAAATCAAAACCCTAACCCATCCCTTCCATTACTGGCTACCACCAATGTTTTGGTCCACTCCCTACGATTGCTCTTTCACACATGCCCACGACCTGACCCCCCGCCCCCACACACACATACGCCATGACTATTTTGTTGACTTATAGCTAGTTGGGATCGAGGACATGGTGTGTGAGGATTGCGATATATCATGATGGAAGATGGGGCTACGATGTTCGGGTAGTCTTGCTGATGGAGATAAGATGTTGAAAAATGAATGGTACTCAAATCATGAAGAAATTATTTGGTGATATGGAGTAGGTCACTTTGGTTTTAATGCTCCTACGAACACTTTGGTGATCAGAGCATCGTCTCTAGGTAGGTGCCCCTTCATGGATTTGAAGTAATTCAAGTATCGACGGGGTGACAACTTTCCATCAAAGGGAGTTAGAGTATGGGGCTTCTACTTCGGGAAGAACACCACCTTGCTCTACTCTGACATATGGGTCATCATATCCTTTTTTTTGTCATTTTGACATAGACGCACATGTTAGATTTGAGTGACCACGTCCATAGAATGAATGATAAACTTGTTTCACAAAATAATTTATTTAAATCATGAAGCTTACTTGTTGGCATGCCAAAAATATTATATTTACTTGTTATATTCCTTAGGAATGGTACTCAAATCAACGGCTTAAAGAGTAGTACTACTAGGTGCAAATGCAAAAGCAATTCGAGAATTCTGAGTTCAAGAAGTGATCCGAGCAAGATAAGAAGGCTTGTTCTTCTGTAGGACTATGTAAGTGTGGATCGATCCCTACCATACTATATGCAAGAAATCTTATACATATGATAACTTAAAGTATTTAAATTCCTTACTTATATAGTTTAGTATTTTTTTCTAATGATTTGTTAATTAACTTTTTCATATATAGGCCGATCAGAAGGTAAAGGAGGTGGAAGTCTCTCGAAGTTGATTTCGTCGAGGTCTTAGATCATACAACACAAAAGAAAGGACAGGAAATACGGGCACGAGAAGCCAAGCAAGTCATTTGTAAGTATTATTGTTATATTATTTTCATTTTTAGTATACTATATAATTTGAAATATAACTTAGTATATTTGAAAAACATAGGATTGTAAAAAAAATACTAACATCCTATTTAATTTGAACACTTGGAAGTATCCTATATAATTTGAACATTTGTAAGTATTATGGTCATTTTTAAACTACTTGTTGGAGTGGGTGGGGTTCCCACCTATGTGGAGAATACCCCGGAGAGCGACGAGCGCCATCCGTGTGTCGGAGAAGCTTGGGGAGTGCATGGATTTTATTTTGGTACATATATGGTAAGGAAATATATGATTGGATTTCCATATTTACTTTGATTATATATTTATGATTGGACCCTTCATATAGTTGCTTTCCATATTATTGGGTTTCCAATTATGGTAAGCTAATTATGATTGGATTTTCATTAAATATATGATTGATTTATATTGTAAGTTTCCATATATATTGGCCTTCCATGTATGGGTTACCAAGGGCTTATAAAAGGGTGATGCATGCTAGTTGTAAAATCATCTCAAAACAAAGAGTGCTTTACAATCTTTGAGAGAGAGAGAGAGAGAGAGAGAGAGAGAGAGGATTAAGGACTATTGTGAAGGAGAGATTGCTTCGAATAATTTTTCGGCATCTCTTGTTCTTCGGAGTCCGCAATCAAAAATTTTCTTCTTTCAAGTGAGTTATGGTGATCCGTGTTGGATCGGGAGGAGCTTGTAGAGGGTGTATTCTCTTTATTCCATTAGTGGAGGTTCTTCAGGGTTTGACTCCGATCGTCCCGTAGTTTTTCTCGCAAGGGTTTTCCACATCAAAAATCTTTGTGTCTGCGATTGTGTTTGGCATTTTTTGGTTTGTGTGCTTTTGCTCGGTTCTCTCGCAGGACTTTCTGGTTTGGGGGAACGGTTTTCGTGCTTCGTTCCCAACAGAGTAGTATCAGAGCTTTGGGTTCAAAGAAGTGTCAGGAGTTGACAGTCAAACCAGGAAGCAGAGATGGACGCGAAGCCGGTGCGCATGGTAAACCTGAACGGTACCAACTATCATTATTGGCGGAGCAAGATTAAGGATTTGCTGTTCGTCAAGAAGCTGCATCTTCCAGTATTTGCATCCGAGAAGCCCAGTGACAAATCCGATGAGGACTGGAACTTCGAGCATATACAGGTGTATGGGTACATGCGGCAGTTCGTTGACGAGAACGTGTACAACCACGTTGCCAATATTGAGCATGCGAAGACGTTGTGGGCGAAGCTGGAATCTTTGTACGCAAAAAAGACCGAGATAAACAAATTATTCCTGATCCGGACGATGATGGGTCTGTGGTACAAAGATGGTGCATCCATTACGGATCACTTGAGTGAGTTCCAGGGTATGGTGGACCAGCTATCCTCGATGGGAGTCAAGTTCGACGACGAGGTTCAAGGACTTTGGTTGCTATATACATTGCCAGACTCGTGGGAGACCATACGAGTATCTATGATAGCTTCTGCTCCGGAAGGCGTGGTCAGTCTGAAGTTTGCCAAGAGCGGGTTATTGAATGAAGAGATGCGGAGACGTTCTCAGGGCACTTCATCCATATCCCATCACTCAGAGGCACTAGTTTCGGAAAGCCGCGGAAGGGGCAAAAGCAGGGGTCCAGGTGGTGGCAGAGACAAGAGCAGGGGGAAGTCCAAGGGTCGGCACGAGGACTCGGAGTGTTACCATTGTGGCAAGAAGGGCCACATCAAGCGGAACTGTTTTGCTTAGAAGAGAGAGAAGAAGGGCGACAAGGGGAAGTAAGATGAGAACACTACAGCGGCGGCTTCGATACATGGAGGCGATGTGATCGTCGTAGGTGATGAGGTTATCACAAACCTCGCCTGCGATGACAATTCTTGGCTGGTGGACTCAGGAGCTTCAGCGCATGTATCTCACAACAGAGCACTATTTGCCACTTATACGACAGGCGACTGTAGAGTGTTGAAGATAGGCAATGGAGATGTGTCAAAGACGGTTGCCGTTGGAGATGTGCATTTGAGGACGAAGACGGGTGCCGTTCTTGTTCTCAAAGATGTTCGTCATGTCCCTGATATCCGTTTCAACCTGGAGTCGGTTGGAAGGTTGGGTGATGAGGGATTCTTCAGTCGCTTCGGAAATAGTCAGTGGAAGCTTTCCAGAGGTTCGATGGTGATTGCCAGAGGAAGCAAGAAGTCCGGTCTCTACTATATGGAGGGGAGCGCACAGGGGGCACAGGAGGTGAACGCAGTCAGTGATGCGTCTACCGAGTTGTGGCACAGGCGGCTCGGCCATATCAGCGAGAAGGGGATGAGCTACTTGGTAAACAGGAAGGTGATTCTAGGGCTCAAGTCTACAAAGTTGGAGAAGTGCACGCACTGCTTAGCTGGGAAGCAAAATATGGTGTCTTTCTAAAGTCACACAAGTTCAAGGAAGCCGGCGTTGCTCGAGTTGATTCACTCGGATGTCTGCGGTCCTATGAAGGTAAAATCTATTGGTGGTGCTTCTTACTTTGTAACTTTTATTGATGACTGTTCCAGAAAGGTTTGGGTCTATGCCTTAAAGACCAAGGATCAGGTGCTGCCTACTTTCAAAGAGTTTCAGGGCTCTGTTGAAAGAGAGACGGGCAAGAAGTTATTGTGTGTTCGGTCCGACAATGGTGACGAATACATCGGTCCCTTTGATGCTTATTGCAGAGAGCAGGGGATACGACACCAGAAGACTCCGCCAAAGACACCTCAGCTCAATGGTACAGCGGAGCACATGAACAGGACACTGATGGAGAGGGTGCGGTGTTTGCTGTCAGAAGCAAACTTACCGGGCAGTTATTCGGGTGAGGCTCTTCTCACAGCCGCTTATGTTATTAATTTGTCTCCTAGTGCTCCTTTGCAGGGTGATGTGCCTGACAAAGTATGGTACGGCAAAGAGCCGTCATACAATCACCTGTGAGTGTTTGGCTATAAGGCCTTCGTGCATGTACCGAAGGATGAGAGGACCAAACTTGAGCCGAAGACGAGGCGATGCGTCTTTGTCGGCTACGGTCGGGATGAGTTTAGCTATAGACTCTACGACCCGGTGGAAAGAAAGCTCTACAGAAGCAGGGACGTGGTGTTCGTCGAGGATCAGACCATGACCAACACTCAGGATTCTGAGACGCCTTCTGAGGCTGAGGAATTGCCTGAGTTAGAGTAATTTTGCTTCGAGCAGTTTTCAGAGGACATCGCAGAGGATCCCATTATGGGGGAGCAAGTACATGGAGTTGCTCCCAACCTTAATTATCAGCCTGCTGATGGTGGTTAGGGTGTCCCTCAGGAGGATGAGCATGCCGGAGAGGCAGTTCCTGAAGGGGAGGAGGCTGTTGGTATACATCCAGCACCAGTGGCTCCACTAAGAAGGAGCGACAGAGATCGTCGACCATCTACGAGATACTCACCGGATGAGTATGTGCTATTGACTGACGGGGGAGAGTCCGAAAGCTTTGCAGAGGCTATGGAAGACGAACACAGGCAGGAGTGGATGGAGGCCATGCATGAGGAGATGAGTTCCTTGCACACTAATTCCACTTATGAGCTGGTGCGGTTGCCAAAGGGCAAGAAGGCTTTGAAGAATCGATGGGTGTTTAGAGTGAAGCAGACGGATGATGCTACTCGCCCTCGATACAAAGCGAGGTTGGTAGTCAAAGGCTACAGTCAGCAAAAAGGCCTAGATTATGATGAGATCTTTTTGCCTGTCGTCAAGCATTCGTCTATTCGGGTGGTGCTAGCATTAGCAGCCAGTCTCGACTTGGAGGTCGAGCAGATGGACGTGAAGACGGCATTTCTCTACGGTGACCTTGAGGAGGAGTTGTACATGGAGCAGCCAGAGGGATTCTGTGAGAAGGGCAAGTCACATTTGGTCTGCCGGTTGAGAAAGAGCTTGTATGGTCTGAAGCAGGCTCCGAGGCAGTGGTACAGGAAGTTCGAGTCGTTTATGGGGGAGTGTGGTTATGCACGGACGACGTCGGACTATTGTACATTTGTGAGGTATTTTGCCGAGGATGATTTTATTATTTTATTGCTCTATGTAGATGATTTGCTATTAGTGGGTCGGAATGCCACTAGGATAGCGGAGTTGAAATGCCAACTGGGCGCGACCTTCTCTATGAAGGATTTGGGCGCAGCGAAGACTATTCTTGGGATGGAGATCAACCGAAAGAGAGAGTCCAAGCTGCTACATTTGCCCCAAAAGAAGTACATTTACCGGGTACTTCAGCGTTTCGGTATGGACGGGTCGAAGAAAGTGAGTTGTCCCCTTGCGGCTCACTTTAAGCTCACTGAGGAGCAGTGTCCATCTACCGAGGACGAAAAGGAAGATATGGAGCGGGTTCCATATGCCTCAGCTGTGGGAAGTCTTATATATGCTATGGTGTATACGAGGCCAGACATCGCTCATGCAGTTGGCACAGTTAGCAGGTACCTTTCAAATCCTGGAAGGGTACATTGGAGTGCGGTCAAGTGGATTCTACGATACCTTCAGGGCACTGCCGATTGGAGACTTTCTTTTAGTGGTGACGAGCCGAAGCTAGTTCGGTATACTGACGCTGATATGGCTGGAGATGTAGACACGAGGCGATCGACTTCGGGCTATATGATGATGTTTGCAGGAGGAGCGGTATCGTGGCAGTCGCGGTTGCAGAAGTGTGTTGCCTTGTCGACGACAAAGGCAGAGTACATTACGGCGACGGAGGCTTGCAAGGAGTTGCTGTAGATGAAGAAGCTGCTGCAGGAAATAGGACTGAAGCAAGAGCAGTATACTTTGCTTTGCGACAGTCAAAGTGCTATTCACCTTGTGAAGAACCAGACATTTCATAGTCGGTCCAAGCACATCGAGACTCGGTATCATTGGATACGGGATATGGTTGAGAAGAAGGATGCGGCACTTGAGAAGGTTCATACTGATGACAATGGAGCGGACATGCTCACGAAGGTTCTTCCGAGGAGGAAGTTTGAGTACTGCAGGCAGATCGTCGGGATGACGACCTCCTCCACATAGTTGTGAAGGGGGAGATTTGTTGGAGTGGGTGGGGTTCCCACCTATGTGGAGAATACCCCGGAGAGCGACGAGCGCCATCCGTGTGTCGGAGAAGCTTGGGGAGTGCATGGATTTTATTTTGGTACATATATGGTAAGAAAATATATGATTGGATTTCCATATTTACTTTGATTATATATTTATGATTGGACCCTTCATATAGTGCTTTCCATATTATTGGGTTTCCAATTATGGTAAGCTAATTATGATTGGATTTCCATTAAATATATGATTGATTTATATTGGAAGTTTTTATATATATTGGCCTTCCATGTATGGGTTACCAAGGGCTTATAAAAGGGTGATGCATGCTAGTTGTAAAATCATCTCAAAACAAAGAGTGCTTTATAATCTTTGTGAGAGAGAGGATTAAGGACTATTGTGAAGGAGAGATTGCTTCGAATAATTTTTCGGTATCTCTTGTTCTTCGGAGTCCGCAATCAAATTTTTTTTTCTTTCAAGTGAGTTGTGGTGATCCGTGTTGGATCGGGAGGAGCTTGTAGAGGGTGTATTCTCTTTATTCCATTAGTGGAGGTTCTTCAGGGTTGGACTCCGATCGTCCCGTGGTTTTTTCTGCAAGGATTTTCCACGTCAAAAATCTTTGTGTCTGCGATTGTGTTTGGCATTTTTTTGGTTTGTGTGCTTTTGCTCGGTTCTCTCGCAGGACTTTCTGGTTTGGAGGAACGGTTTCCGTACTTCGTTCCCAACACTCCTTAGGATATTAAAATGCAGGTGTATAGGATGCCCTTTTAGTCTTTACAGACTGAGACATCCACGATCTCGGGCTACTCAAGATGAGGTGGACGAGAGTATCGGGCAGTCTGCACCTACACTGACACTCGTTGAAGATAACGACCATTGGTTAAAGGTTGTTGGTGGGAGAGGTAAGTGTTGATGCATATATATATAGCAACGAATCCTTTGTAACGGAAGCATCGATTCCTAGACCTCTTCCAGATGCTTCTTCTTCTCCTCTACCTCCTTCGGATCTAATCTTCACGTGTCGCTACCATTATTACTGGACTTCGGTCACATATGGAGCATATGTAGACAAATATAGATATGTTGAGTTTGGTTGCTCATGTTGTACTGTCAGCCTCTGTTTCCCCTGTTGTACCGATTGCCCTAGCTATGTCTTCCATGGTTCGACGTATTTGCGATATTCCCATGTTTGCCTCCATCGAACTTCGTGACTCATTTGTAGGACCCGCCACAACTACCACCATAAATTACTAGTAGTTATTTGTATTTATATTATTCTAGTATATTTGTAGTTATATTTTGTAACTTTGGGTCTATTTGTAATTTGGGTGTATTTGTATTTATCCTATCTGACTCTTTTATGAGAACGAGGTTGACTCCTTTTATGAGAATTCTAAGGCAGGTTGCATTTAGTGACTAATTATTTTTTGTTTCTTTTAGATCTAGGTTTTCAGTGAGCATTTTGTGTCGCTGAAGGTCCAGTTAGACAAAAATTATATTTATCAAGTTGTACCGGTCACATATATTAGGTTTTGATTGTGTTTTTGGGTTTTTCAACTAGCACTTTGTGCCACTAAAGGTCTAACTAGATAGGAATTCTACAACGAGTTATGCTGGGTGTGAAATATTATAATTGTATAGGGAAAATTTATGAAATGCCCAAAAATTTAAAAAGTTTTATGAAAAACCCACCCCAAAATAAACTTTCATCGCGTGCCCAGCATTAACTTAAAAATTAAAAAAAGGGCACGGCATGACCCTTTTGCCCTTCTAATTTATTAAGAATATCAACAAACCCAGCAATTTTTATGAAAAACGGGTCGATTCCAGAAGCTTGAGAATTAAATACAAAACCAAACGACTCTTCAAAAAAGTGTCTCTATCGCTCCCTCCTCTTCCATACTCTGTTCGGTTGCGATTTTAGGTCATTTTCTCCAAAAATCTTAGAAATTTCTTACAAGAAATCGCCAGTGAATCTCCATCACAATGTCGCAATCATCAGCAATGGATGTAGACCAAGTTAGAGAAGAAGGAGAAGAAGTAGTTGTTGGAAAGCAAACGAAAGGAGGGATGAAAGTTAAGAAGGTTGCTCGTAGACGAAATGCTCCAAAAGAAAAAGAAGTGCAAGAAGCAGTAGAAGAACAAGAACAACAAGAACAAGAAGTAGCAGGGGAGGAAGAAGAAGATCAAGAAGAAGGGAAGAAAAAGGTAAAACTTTGAGACCTGTTCATTCTCCATTTATATTGACGCGGCAAATGAAAATGATCATTCTCCGTCTATAAAATACACGGAGGATGCCCTTTCTGTGTCATTTGAACTAGAAATGGCCATTCTCCGTCTATTTTGAGACGGAGAATGGCATTCTCCGTGTTTAAACACACGGAGAATGGCATTTTCTGTGTTTTTGACCTAAAGAACGAGCATTCTCCGCCTAATATGAGACGGAGAATGTCATTCTCCATTATAAAATAGACGGAGAATGATCTTTCTTCTTGCATTAACCTAGAGAAATGAACATTCTCCGTCTTACTGACACGGAGAATGCCATTCTCCGTCTATTTTATAACGGAGAATGGCATTCTCTGTCTATTTCGACACGGAGAATGGCATTCTCCTTGTATTTTGACCTAAAGAATGAGCATTCTCCGCCTTATTGAGACGGAAAATGTCATTCTCTGGGTCAAAATAAAGGGAGAATGCCATTCCCCGTGTTAATACAAAACGGAGAATGCCATTCGCCGTCTATTTTAATACGAAGAATGTCATTCTCCGTTTTGTATTAACACGGAGAATGGCATTCTCCCTTTATTTTGATCTAAAGAACGAACATTCTCCGCCTAATATGAGACGGAGAATGGCATTCTCCGTATTAAAACACGCAGAGAATGGCATTCTTCTTGTATTTTGACCTAAAGAATGAGCATTCTCCGCCTTATTGAGACGGAGAATGTCATTCTCTGGGTCAAAATAAAGGGAGAATGCCATTCCCCGTGTTAATACAAAACGGAGAATGAGATTCTCCGTCTATTTTAAAACGGAGAATCACATTCTCCGTCTATTTTGACACGGAGAATGGCATTCTTCCTTTATTTTGATCTAAAGAACGAGCATTCTCCGTCTAATATGAGACGGAGAATGCCATTCTCCGCCTTACTGAGACGGAGAATGCTCATTCTCCGGGAAAAAATAAAGGGAGAATGCCATTCTCCTTGTATTTTGACCTAGAGAATGGGCATTCTCCGTCTTTCTGAAGCGGAGAATGAGCATTCTCCGTCTTGCTAACGCGGAGAATGGCATTCTCCGTTTTAAAACACGCGGAGAATGCCATTCCCCGTGTTAATATAAAACGGAAAATGCCATTCTCCATGTCAAAATAGACGGAGAATGATATTCTCCGTCTATTTTGACACGGAGAATGGCATTCTCCGTGTGAATACAAAACGGAGAATGGTCATTCTCCGTCTATTTTGACACAGAGAATGACATTCTCCGTCTAATATTAGATGGAGAATGGCTTTCTCCTTA
The DNA here is from genome assembly GCA_029216955.1 of Iris pallida. Taxonomy (NCBI): domain Eukaryota; kingdom Viridiplantae; phylum Streptophyta; class Magnoliopsida; order Asparagales; family Iridaceae; genus Iris; species Iris pallida. The sequence continues at coordinate 3,292,881 of JANAVB010032018.1, forward strand.
TTATAATAAAGAAGAATGTTGACGTAAACCTAATTGTTGTTGTTTTTAGGAAAAAAACTGTCAGGAACAAAGAAGAAAGACTTTTTCGTGCAACATTCACCCCAATACTCTCTCTCATGGATGAGGTGAAGGAAAAGTTTCGCCATTTGCCTGAAGCAGTTGTTGAAAGCTTGAAGAATGTAGGATTCTACAACTTCGTAGATGTATTCTACAGAACTAAGGTGAAAAAATCAGAACTATCTAAAGTCACCCAAGGTCTGGAGAACTTGATGGGGACTTATTTGGAAGAAGATGGAATTGAATATTTCCAATTGAGCAGCAGTGTCAAGGTAGCACCAACTGCTGATGAGATGGCAACCATTTTCGGTCTGCCAATGAATGATGACACTGAAGTTGATGAGAAGTATTTGAAGATCATCACTGAAAAGCAGAAGACCCCTCCACCAGCAGACTCATTCAGCATGTGTACAAAACACTTCACAAGATTGCTGAAAAATTTCAAGGGCAAAAATGCTGAAGTCTCAAACGCAGAAGTTAGGAAAAGGATATTAGAGCTGCTGGGGGACGAAAATGCAAGTCCTGATGAATTGGCCAAGTTAATAGTATTCAACTTGTGCCAAACAGCATTCTTCACCAGAATGGGGGGGTCGAACTTGCCATACAAGTTCTTCGCTCTGGTGGAGAGCACAGATGTTATAAAAAGCATCTGTTGGCCTCGGATTATACTGGGGTACGTCATGGACAGCATAAAGAGGGCTGTCACAAAATCTGAAGATGGTGATGTTGATATATCGTACAAGAAGATTGAAGGTTGTACGATATACTTCTTGTATTGGTTTGCAGAGCACAGTCGACTGATAGAGAGGAAGTACAAACCAACAGTCGCATCTCCGAGATTCGATACATGGGATGGGAATAGAATCTCGATATTCCTAAAAAATGAATATCAAGGTGCTCAAATGGATTCGGATTTGATATTCAAGGATCTTGTTGTATTGAATTTTGATGAACTTGAAGAAGTCCCAGCAGAGCAGCAATGTATAGAAGGTGGAGATAATTCTGTTGATGAAGAAGAACCACAAACTGAAGCTCAAGCACCAGCACCCTCTACAGCTGACAATGTAGATATGTTGCGTGTCTTGCAGGAGAAATCTCAGCTTATCGCTGAGAATGAGCAACTCCAGGAAAGAGCCCAGCAACTAACGGCAGATGTAGCCCAACAACGTGCTGTAGGGCTCATTGCTAATGGCTTGGAGAAGGAGTTAGACTCTTTAAGGAACGAGAAATCGCTCCTTATTGATGATAATAAGAAACTCCGTAAGCGAGTTGAAGAACTGGAGGCACAGGGGTCGAAACTAGACTCCCTGAGAAAGCAGAAGTCTGAGCTTACTGCTGATAATGAGAAGCTTCGTCAACGTATTGAGGAGCTACTTCTAAAAGGTAAGATTTTATATTTTTTGTCTATTTTAATCTGTAATTACCTGTATCTAATAAGGAGAATGACCATTCTCCGTGTTAAAGTACACGGAGAATGAAGTTTTCTGTGTGTTTTGACCTATAAAATGTCATTTTCCGTGTCAAAATAGACGGAGAATGTCATTCTCCGTATTAAAACACACTTAGAATGACATTCTCCGTCTATTTTGACACGGAGAATGACATTCTCCACTAGTATTTTAACACGGAGAATGACATTTTCTGTATTTTGACATAGAAATGACATTCTCCGTCTGTTTTGACACGTAGAATGCCATTCTCCGTGTCAATTTAGACGGAGAATGTCATTCTCAGTCTAAATTGACACGGAGAATGACATTCTCCGTCTATTTGGAAACGGAGAATAGCATTCTCCGTCTATTTTGACACGGAGAATGACATTCTCCGTCTCTTTTGACACGGAGAATGACATTCTTCGTCTAAATTGACACGGAGAATGACATTCTCCGTCTATTTTTTACGCGAAGATTGCCATTCTCCGTCTATTTTGACACGGAGAATGACATTCTCCAGATTAAAGTAAACGGATAATAATATTTTTTATTGTTTTTACAAAGAAGATTATATAATATTGACATCATACCTCTTGTTGTTATTTGTTTTTATATCAGTGAAAATGACAGAGGATCTCAAAAAAGAGAATGAAAAGCTTAATGATGATAACAACAAACTTCTAGAGGAAGTTGCATCGTTGAATGGCGAAATCACACAGAAGAATGATACAATTGTTAACCTTGAAGCAATGGCTAAAGCATTGCAAAGTGGGGAGACTCAAGCAGTTCCCCAAAAGCATTACACAAGAGCAAATGAACCTGCTGGAACTAAAAAACAATCAAATGCTGCAGATGAGGATGATTTTACTATATTGCAAAAGAAGAAAACATCCGATGCTACAACAAGTAAGAAGACAGGTCCTGGTCGGAAAAGAAAAGATCCTTCCAGTCCCAGAAAGAAAGTAGCTCCTGCTGGAAAAAAAAAAAGCTCCTTCCAGCCCCGAGAAGGTAGACAATAAAAAGGAGATGTCAGCTCCTGAAGAACTTGAGAAAGAATTTCCTCAAACAGCAAAGCTTGTTAAAGAGGGAAAAATGCTGATGCAATGTCCGAAGCTCAGACTTTGGAACCTTGCAGACGATGAGCTGAAGCAACAATACAGGAGCATCGTATACCAAAGAAGGATGTCTCCAACGTAAGTATTCTAAACTTGAATCAATTTCTGTACAATTCACAAGGGAGAATGATCATTCTCCGTCTCATTTAAAATAGAGAATGACATTCTCCGTTTATATTGACGCGGCAAATAAAAATGATCATTCTCCGTCTATAAAATACACGGAGGATGCTCTTTCTGTGTCATTTGAACTAGAAATGGCCATTCTCCGTCTATTTTGAGACGGAGAATGGCATTCTCCGTGTTTAAACACATGGAGAGTGGCATTTTCTGTGTTTTTGACCTAAAGAACGAGCATTCTCCGCCTAATATGAGACGGAGAATGTCATTCTCCATTATAAAATAGACGGAGAATGACCTTTCTTCTTGCATTAACCTAAAGAAATGAACATTCTCCGTCTCACTGACACGGAGAATGCCATTCTCTGTCTATTTTATAACGGAGAATGACATTCTCCTTGTATTTTGACCTAGAGAATGAGCATTCTCCGCCTTATTGAGACGGAGAATGTCATTCTCTGGGTCAAAATAAAGGGAGAATGCCATTTCCCGTGTTAATACAAAACGGAGAATACCATTCGCCGTCTATTTTAATACGGAGAATGACATTCTCCGTCTATTTTAACACGGAGAATGACGGAGAATGACATTCTCCGTCTATTTTAAAACGGAGAATGATCATTCTCCGTCCCATTTAAAACGGAGAATGACATTCTCCGTCCAATTCATAACGGAGAATGACATTCTCCGTCCATTTCATAACGGAGAATGATCATTCTCTATTGGAGTTATTTTTTATGCAATTTTATCATTAGCCTATATTATTATCATAATCGAAACTAAATTTATGTGCAGTGATTATGTATACATGTACATTCCAAATGCTCCAGAAGAATGTAAAATAAGAAGAAGAAACAATGATGTCAGCATGTTGTTAAATGCTAAAGATTTTCAAGACATACTAAATGAGGCGGATATAGAAGCCGGTGTTATGAACTACTTAATAAAGCTTATTAACGAAGTTCAAGCCGAATTAAGGCAGAACATTCAGTAAAGCTCGCAGGGTGCACAATGTAAATGGTTTGCAATCATGATGCCCCATTCATTGGTAAGAATCGAAACTGAAAAATAAATATTAATGTGTACAGCTACTAATAGTGTTGTAAAAAACTAACTCATGATATTATTTTTTGTTTTTTTTTCTTCTGGAAAACAGAGTACTGCCCAGTATGTCGATGAAAAAAATCCAACACCTGGAGCAGTGTACAATTTCAAAGTTGATATAGAAGATTTTATCATGGAGCTGGAAGATGACATTGAATGGCTATTCGTGCCACTCTTCCGCGAGGAGAATAAACACCATACGCTGCTGGCATTCAACTTCAGCTCCTATGTTTGGACGCACTACAACTCATTGCGGAAAAACACGGGCACTAAGGGAATCCAGGATGCAAAATACATGAAGAATAAAATTGAGCCAATTATAATAAATAAGATTGCATTGATGAGGAATAAAAGCCCAGCAATCCAGGAATACGAAACAACAGAGCTCAAGGTTTGCAAAGAATACCCACAGCAACTATCACCCAGCTGCCTGCTGTATGTTTCATATTATATTGAAAAGTTGTCGAGAGCTCCATTTGATTTACAGAAGAAAACAAACAAAGAAGTTCACAATACTATTGTAAAGAGAAGGCTAAATTTGGCTAAGGCTTTGCTTATGAGTGAATGTGCAGTTCCTTTTGTACAATAAAAGAAAATGACAATGTAAATTGGCTAACAAATTTCTTGTATATATTCTGTTTGTCAGGTTTCTTTTGTAATGTATTTGTTTTTCTTTGTAATGAAATTCAATTTTTCGACTAATTTACATTGTTCTATATATGTAAATCTGTTTTGTTAAAGTTCTGTTGTTTGATTCAAACCTATAATGTCATTATCTGTGTTAATACAAACCTATAATGTGTGCATTTGGAACTTAGAAATGGCCATTCTCCGTTTCGTATGAGACGGAGAATGTCATTCTCCGGGTCAAAAGAGACGGAGAATGCCATTCTCCTTGTATTTTGACCTAGAGAATGAGCATTCTCCGTCTTACTGATGCGGAGAATGGCATTCTCGGTTTTAAAACACGCGGAGAATGATTATTCTTTGTATTTTTGACTTAGAAAGGAACATTATCCGTCTTAGTGACGCGGAGAATGGCCATTCTCCGTGTCAAAATAGACGGAGAATGTCATTCTCCGGGTCAAAAGAGACGGAGAATGCCATTCTCCTTGTATTTTGACCTAGAGAATGAGCATTCTCCGTCTTACTGATGCGGAGAATGGCATTCTCCGTTTTAAAACACACGGAGAATGATTATTCTTTGTATTTTTGACTTAGAAAGGAACATTGTCCGTCTTAGTGACGCGGAGAATGGCCATTCTCCGTGTCAAAATAGACGGAGAATGTCATTCTCCAGGTCAAAAGAGACGAAGAATGCCATTCTCCTTGTATTTTGACCTAGAGAATGAGCATTCTCCGTCTTACTGACGCGGAGAATGGCATTCTCCGTTTTAAAACACGCGGAGAATGATTATTCTTTGTATTTTTGACCTAGAAAGGAATATTATCCGTCTTAGGGACGCGGAGAATGCCATTCTCCGTGTCAAAATAGACGGAGAATGTCATTCTCCGGGTCAAAAGAGACGGAGAATGCCATTCTCCTTGTATTTTGACCTAGGGAATGAGCATTCTCCGTCTTACTGATGCGGAGAATGACATTCTCCGTTTTAAAACACGCGGAGAATGATTATTCTTTGTATTTTTGACTTAGAAAGGAACATTGTCCGTCTTAGTGACGCAGAGAACGGCCATTCTCCGTTTCGTATGAGACGGAGAATGTCATTCTCCGGGTCAAAAGAGACGGAGAATGCCATTCTCCTTGTATTTTGACCTAGAGAATGAGCATTCTCCGTCTAACTGACGCGGAGAATGGCATTCTCCGTTTTAAAACACGCGGAGAATGATTATTCTTTGTATTTTTGACCTAGAAAGGAACATTATCCGTCTTAGGGACGTGGAGAATGCCATTCTCCGTGTCAAAATAGACGGAGAATGTCATTCTCCGGGTCAAAAGAGACGGAGAATGCCATTCTCCTTGTATTTTGACCTAGAGAATGAGAATTCTCTGTCTTACTGACGCGGAGAATGGCATTCTCCGTTTTAAAACACGCGGAGAATGATTATTCTCCTTATATTTTTGACTTATAAATGGCCATTCTCTGTGTATCTAAAACTGAGAATGATTATTCTCCGTGTTAAACACACGGAGAATGGTCATTCAATACATTATAAAGTTAGAGAGTATAAAGGAGAATAAGTTCTTATACTGTTAATATATATGTGAAACATCAAATATGCAGAATTCAAACTATTACCATTGATATCAAAAAATGTAAGATATGTATTCAAAAAATAATTTCCAGTTATATAAAAGAAGGAATATATGTGTATGTATTAACGAGGGGGCACTGCCCCCTTGACCACCGTAGCTGCATGTGGAGGCAGAGGACAAGTGCTGCGATTGTGATTGCATAATTCAAAACAATTCTGGCACCTTATCTTTCTCTTCTCTTTTCCCTTGTTCTCATATTTGCTCTTGTAACGGTCTGCTTTTGGTCGTCCAGGACCCCGTTTCGGAACAGGGGGTAGAACAACATCAGTGGGATTATTTTCAAACTGTTTTTCGCAATCTGGAACTGGACGAATGGCACATGAATATAACTTCTGGTAATAATCTGATGTCCAATACTGCTCCACAAAGTCGTAAACAGATTTATCTGAACCAACTCTGATGCATTGTATTGCAGGGCTGCATGGGAATCCATATACCTTCCATCTACGACAACTACAATGACAATCAAGAAGATTCACCATATGGGAGGAAGTATCTGCGATCATCTCAAATTCGAAATCACCGGACCGATATACCCTATAACACATGCCATCATCTGTAAGCTGCTTCAGCATATCCTCAGCGTATAGAGTCAATTTGCTATTCAAACCAATTGCATCCTTGTGGCGATCCGAAATCATCTTCATCATCTTCACACGGATGACATTTACATTTGCTGATATAGGAAATTTCTTCTCAGCCTTTATCCATGCATTGAATGACTCTGCACAACTAGAAGCAACCTCACCGTATCTACATCCCAGGAAGAATGCGTTTGACCAGTGTTCAGGTTTTTGTTTATTCATCCAATTCACAACATGACCACAATTCAGATCATAAATCTTCTTGATTGCTTGTCTATACCCACCTTTATACAGAAAAACAAATAAGTAATAAAGAATTAGGTCAATTCACAAAATTATGAAAAAATAAGTGCATTCTCATAAGGATAATAGTCATTCTCCGTTCAAAAGCTAACGGAGAATGATATTCTCCGTTCTATGCAAGACGGAGAATAGTCATTCTCCGTTCAAAAGCTAACGGAGAATGACATTCTCCGTTCTATGCAGGACGGAGAATGGCCATTCTCCGTTTTAAAACACACGGAGAATGACTATTCTCCGTCTTACTGACGCGGAGAATGGTCATTTTCCTTGTTAAATTAATGGTAAATGCATAAAAAATGTGCATATATCTGTCTCATTAACACACCTGGAGTTAGAGCATATACTGCTTGCCTCCAAGCTTCAAGTACATGCGGATACACTCTTTCATTTCCTTTCTCTTTCAGCGGTATGTTATTCTTCATGTGATAATAGCAATAGCTATGATAATCATTAGGAAACACTTTAGGGACTTCAGAAACTAGACCGGTGCCTTGATCCGAAAGAAAAACAATACGCCTACTACATCCAACAATATTCTTTAGATTTCTAAGGAACCATTCCCAATTATCGCCATCTTCGCCTGAGACTATACCGTATGCAATAGGGTAGAACTGTTGGTTACCATTCTTCACTGTAGCAGACATCAAACATCCTCTAAACCTCCCTGTAAGGAAAGTGGCATCCAAATATAGCATCGGACGACAATATTGAAAGCCTTCTACGCAAGTCCCATATGAAAGAAAAAGCCGCTCAAACCTCATTGATGAATCATCTTTCTGGAAGTCGATAATGGAACCATTATTGGTTTCCTTTACCTTGTTCACATACCAACACAAGTCACTGTAAGATCTAACATCATCTCCGTACATTTCCTGGTGCACCAGCCTAATTCCGTGGTATGCCTGTCCATATGTAACAGATAAGCCGTAGTCGACCTTGAAATCATCGACAACAGATTTTGCGGACTTTTTAGGATGCATCCGAACAATGTCACTAACCAAACTTTTCACAAACTTTGCTGGAACAACCAGATTACCTTTATCCATATAGCCAGCTCCACAATTATGTTCTCCCACATACCTCCTCACCTCAAAAATTTGATTATCTTTCGAAATAGATATAGCATGAAAGCTCCACAAACAAGCATGTGTCTTGTAATTCTTGCAACAAACAGTATACCTCCCCGGCTCAGATTTTAAAATGTGGAATGGATGACGAGATTCAAAACATACCTTTCTAACAGCATTCCTAACTTCTTCAACACCATTTAGAAAAATCTGACCAACACCAGTAATTGATCCAGGCCACATATCCGATTTCCTCTTCTTCACTGTTTCAGTTGAGCCCTCATAAAATTGTACTACTCGTTTGTCCTTTACAGTAGGAGAACATCTACTCAAAGAACTAGAAGAGGAAGACGAAGGTCTCATGTGAAAGCTTTGACAAGGAAAAGATGTTGATGAAGAACATGGAGAGTGTATTTGCTCCACATATAGATCAAAACTCACATTATGAGTACCGTTAAAACCACCAACCAATGAGCGAAGCCAAAAATCACTTTCAACATACAGTTCAGTCCCATCAGAGTGCAAAAACCTGAAACGGAAGGAAAGTGGATCCAAAGAAGTCCATCGATCGCACACTTTATTCTTTAAAAAATCTACGGTACTTTCATGTGTGACACGGCAGGAAACTATGTCTCCCTTGAAACAAATGTTAACTAAACAACTTGATTCCATATCTTCCCCCCTGATAACATAAAAACATAAGAGGCCACAAATAGAACAATAAAATTCTCATCTAATAATGATTATTCTCCGTCTAAAAATAATGGAGAATAAATATCCTCAGTTGGAATTAACTTATTATGATCATTCTCCGTCTAAAGTAAAACGGAGAATGTCATTCTCCGTCAAATTAAGACGGAGAATGTCATTCTCCGTCCTAACTAAGACGAAGAATGTCATTCTCCGTTCAAATTAAGACGGAGAATGGCATTCTCCGTCCTAATTAAGACGGAGAATGGCATTCTTCGTCCTAAAAACATACGGATAATGATCTTTATAAGAAGTAATTGTCATTCTCCTTTAAAATATAACGGAGAATGCTATTCGCATAAAATAACAAGATTAAATATCTCACTAACATTTTCTAAGTTAATAATCTTCATAACAAAATCAAATTCAGCATAAATTTCGAGATATACGAAGCTGATGGATGAATTTCTACAGATCTGAACTATCACCTTGTTTTAAGATCTATAAAAAGAAAAGAAGAAGATCTTCTATCCACAATTGACCTAATCGCCGGAAACCATGAAGATGATGTTGATGATGATGATGATCGATGATGATGAAGGATGATCGACGTTCGACTGACAAAAACCACAGTGAACTACGAACGATTCTGCGATCTCTAATAAAGATTATATCAATAGATTTCAAATTTCTCGTGAAGAAGAAGAAGAATACGAATTTCTCAATCCAAATCTGAGTTTGCGAATTCATAATTATATATAGATGTCCAAATTTACGCGAAGGGGTATTTTTGGAATTATGATAATGGCAAATTTTGTAAATACATAGCAACTAGAGAGAATCTTGAAATATTTAACGTGTAAAAACTTAATTCTGGGCATTTCATAAAAATAATCCAGCGGGTGGGCATTTCATAAAAGCCTACCCCGAAATTGGGCTTCTCAGCAATTTCCAGAATTGTTTATACATGGTTTTGAACATATTTAGAATTATTATTTTCCAACTTTAATATATTTAGCGATGGACCGCGAAGAAGGCTAGGCGAAGGACAACTATGAATTAGCGACGGTAAGGTATGCCAACCGGCTGTCACTAAGGCTGTGTTTGATTGGGCTTTTTTTCCATGGAAAATATTTCCATCACAAATTTTCCACCAATTGTAGTGTTTGATAGCATATATTTTCCATGGAATTATTTTCAAAAAACTATCATTTTCCATATTTTCATCTAAAATAGTGGAAAATAAAACTTGTCCAATCCATAGGAAAATATCATTTTCCATGGAAAATAACTATTTTCTGTAGAAAATAATGGCAATCAAACACCCAAATTAAGTTTTCCATGGAATTTTTTTCTAGAAAAATAATTCCATGGAATTAATTTCTTTTCCACATATTTTCCACCTTGCAATCAAATGCACTAAGAGGAGAATTAGAAATTGTAAATTGCGTATAACAAACAAGGACGTCACCAAGTTATCGCTCAGCGCGTCGAATGTGCATCGTCGATTAGCTGGTTATCATAAAAATATAGATTTTGCTAGGTCTTTGCCAAATAAAGTGTGTCACATGTTTATCCCATATCCAACAGTGAAAATTTGTCGCTCTCTCGTTGGTGTGTAGTCGAAATGATGATGACTTGGCGATGCACTTTTGACAGCAAGATGCATACTGTCGACAACCATTTTTTTGTTGTTTATCCATTGTTATATGTGAATAGCGAGGGTTGCTTTACCTTCATATTTTTGTAATGCTAAATCTCTAGAGCATAATAATAAGGTTGAGGGCTAAATGTCAAAATAACAATTTTATATATAAAAATATACAAAATTTTAAAATACATTTAAAATGGGATTAATCCGACCTATAACTATTATGACACCATTTTAAGGTCCCATTAGTGCAACATGATCTACAGTTATAATTAATGAGGCTTGACTTGTTGAGGATTATATACTAGGATAAATTTCACTTAAATACACACTTTGCACTTGTGGATCTTTAATGACCTACAATTCTTTTCTTTTCGATTTAATAACTTGAACTTTTATAATTTTCACAAGTTAGCCTATTCGTTACTATGTCGGCCTAGTTAAAGGTCATCTACTTTGTACCCGACCATTATGACATGTTTTCCACTAGTTAAAACATAAATTATTATTGATTTTAAGAAAGTTTTTTAAAAATAGATCAAATCAAAATGCTGAACCACTCCCTTCCATCACCGATTACCATAGATGCGTTGGACCACTCTCATTGGGTGCTCCTTCTGTCGCACATCTACACAACCTGATATGCCCCACCCCCACCCCCCCGTGTGACTTGTATCTAATGGGGCTCAACAACATGGTGTGCAAGGGTTTAGTGCACTAGCCTAGGTTGGAGATAGAGCTACGATGTTGGGACAATCTCGCTGATGAAGATAGTGATATAGGTGGTATGGATCTGAGGTTGTGGATTTATGTTTAGTTTAAGACTAGGATTAACTAATAACTAACTTTTTAATTAAATTTTAAATAAATTAATAACCTATTTATATGGTTAGAATTATGGTTATTGTATGATAAATAGTACGTATTTGTGTACTCGGTGTTATCTTTAACTGTAAAAAGTAACAACTCGGGGTAGTATAGAAAAATATAGTTTATGATATTAACTTCACAATGAAAAAAATATATAGGATATTAATGTGTCAAAATTGAAAAGTTGAGGATATTTAAGTGAGACTTAGTCTATATTCTACACTGTTTCTCACTGGTCTTTGTGATATGATGTTGATAAAGGAATCATACTCAAATTATGAAAATTATATTAGGTGAACAATGTCCATCATCTATTCTATGGACCTGGTTACTTTAGCTAACATGTGGGTCGTATCTCAATTTTGTTGTTGTTGTTATTTTGAGATCGATGCCATGTCAAATTTGAGTGACCACGTCCATAAAATAAATAATAAATCTTGTCCACATAATAATTTATTGAAATCATGACGCTTATTTGCTAGCATTCCATAGATCTTATATTTATATGAAATATATACTAGTTACATTCCTTGGGCTTTTGTAGTTTTGTTTCAATGGTTTTATCAAATTCATCAAGAGTGTGACTTGCTAGAACAACCTAGTATAGTTTCTTGTTTTCGAAAAGAATATAACAATAGCTGACTTGCGAGAAGCGCACAATTTGTTTTTGTCCCAACTACTACACCTGGATCTGGAACAAACTAATAACAGTTTGAACAATTTCTCTTGGGATATAGGGAAACAAACAAAATCATTTCATAAAACATCTCATTTCAGAAACACAAATCATGGTTTCAGATCAAGAAAACAAGCATCTTCTGCAAAAATTTCAAGACAAGAAATCAAAGAAAGTAAAGTCACGCTCTTCTACCACGATGTTACATCCCAATTTTGTCGAATGGATAAGTTGTCACTGGACGTGATGCCGTACAAGTATAAGTTGTGCTTGTACAAAGTGTGTTCGTGTATATTTTATAAAATAGTTATTTTTGCAAAATTTTGCATGAATAAACAATGAAATTGAATAACGACATAATATCAAAGAAATAACTCTTTATTGATTTACAATAGAACACATAGGCTCTAAAATAGTTGAGTAACTAAGTGCCAATCTTGGCTTACAACTTTTGGTAGCAAAATAAGATACATCGTTCTATACATCACATCCCTTTAATAACAATAAAGTAAAAACACCTTTAACGAAATTTTTCAAAAAAATTAATTACTAATAATATTTGGAAGCTTCAAAATGTAAAGAAAGCTTTTATAAAGTTGGAAGAGGTTTTAGGCCCTATGTACGTCTCCTTGATTTTCGACACCTGTGGGGTCGTAGGTTAGTTATACGAGAATGCACTGGTGAGCGACATTAACACGACTCTCCAAAATTAACACAATATTCATGTGAAAGAATCCCTGATTATTAGTTATTTTTCTATCTTTTTTTAGTTCAATTACCAATTCATAAACAAGAGTGTCAAACACGATATGTATCACCAAATTGTGATTATTACCTATAACCGATTGTCCTTTCCTACAAAAAAAAGATATTATACTCTAACTTCTGTTATTTTATTTACAAGTGGAATCAAGGTAAATATATCTAACAGGAACTACGTTTACCAAACATGTAGTTGTTATGATACCATCTTAAAATCATATTAGTGCAACATAATCTAGAGATGTAATTAACAAGGTGTGACTAGTTGAGGATTATATGTTTATATGCTAGGCTAAATTGAACATAAATACACACTTTCCACTTGTGGCACTTTAATACCAACAATTCTCTTATTGGCATTTTAATAACTTGAACGTTTAAAATTTCAAAAGTTAGCCCATTCATTACTATGTCATCCAAGATAAAGGCTATGTACTTTGCACGTGACCATTATGACGTGTTTGGCCCTAGTTACAATATAAAATTTATCAAATGCCCAAAAATTGCAAAAGTTCTATGAAAAACCCACCGCAAAATAACATTTTATCGTGTGCCTAGTGTTAGCGAAAAATATATAAAAGGGTGCGGAATGACCTTTTTGTCCTTCTAATTTATTGAAAACATCCACAAACCTACTCTTTAAAAAAATGTTTCGATTCTTCCTCTTCTTCCATACACTGCTCACTTTTGACTCTAGGTTTTTTCCTCCAAAATCTTCAAACATTACTTCAAAAACTCGTTAGTGACTCTTCATTCGCAATCTTCACATCATATCGTCATCATCAGTTCCCACTTCATTATCATCCGCAGCATCAACTGGAATCCCACTTCTTCATCATCATCAACATCAATTGGAACCCTACTTCATCATCATCATCATCTGCATCAACTAGAATCCCACTTCATCTGTTACGACCCGCACCCTAGGTAGGGCCACAAGTGCGTAACAGCGCCCAGCCTACTCCGAAAAATAGCGTAGAACGCTGTAGGTCTACTAGCTAACAAATTGTATATAATAACTTGTCATCTCCGCACGGAGGATATTATATGAAATACTGATAAACTTAATCACAATCTAGTATGAAGAATCATGGCACGAAATCAAGGTAGATATAAACCACAAAGTGCAATATCCAGCTCAACAGAAAGAAGAGAAACACAAAGTAATATAGTTATACAAATCCCAATATCATAAGCATAAGTAGCAAGCTGGAGACACGGTCCAGTCCAAAATCTACTCTAACTAAACTAAAGCTAGAAGCTCGTCGGGCGGAGCTAAGCCCTACTGAACCAAGGTTTCCAAGTCTATGCCCACTACGTCATCCGAACCGTAGTAGGTACAGCAATCCTCCTCACCATCATCTGTAATATTTTGGCAACATATCCAGTCAGGATGGAACGAACACAATCAACTAACAATAGTTCACAAGATAGGATAAAAGCTACAAGACTGTAAATAGAGAGTATATGCAAGAAATCATGAAATATACATATGAGTATCATGGCAAGGTAAGCTGTAAATCTAGAGCTAGAACAAGGCAAGTAAAACTGATCATGGCATGTACAAGAATCAAGAATCATCTATCTAGGTGTGTGAGTACTAGCTACAATATGTGGCCGACTTGGGAACTTGCACAATAGTAACAGGCCTGGCTAATCATACGTGGAATGTATGATCAACACTCACAATCAATCAACACACAATGGGTGCACAATAGGAATTGACCACATATCTACACTAATACTCCCCGCCCCCGACTGGTAGAGTGGATCCAAGCATGACATGTTACGACACGGGATTCTGCGAGAAGAGAGCAAGTCTCCTCGAGAATCGGTGTCCATATACTGTACAATAACTACAAGGGGCTTGCACAAGATGTACCAAGATAATAAGGAATAACATCTCCTGTCGGGATTCATGAATACCAATCTGTGTGACCAATGTGTCAAGAACAAGCATATATACACTAATTACATAAATTATAACAATTATCTTAAATTGGAAAAGTTATCAG